>NSJX01000027.1:16590-118392 GCA_002286715.1 Dentipellis sp. KUC8613 | reverse complement strand
GCAAATAGACAGAAGGGCAAATAGACAGAAGGGCAAATAGACAGAAGGGCAAATAGACGGGTGGGCAAATAGACGGGAGGGCAGATGGCCGCAAGCATCGACACGCACCGGATGAAGATGAGGACGGTCATCACGACGAGCCCGAAGATCATGCGCTGCATCCTCTCGCCCATGTGCGGGCGCTCCTTGTGCTCGCCGAGGATCGGGTCCGCGCGGTGCAGCGGCCGGTCGAGCCAGTAGCGCATGAGGAACTCGGTGGCGAGCGCGACGTACGCGATGATGGCGGCTGCAATAGCAACGGATGGTTATGGCAGGCTGAATACCCGGGACGATCAGAGCGTGCGTACCGAGTTGGAAAACGATACCCCCCAGCATGATGTTTCCACCCTGAATGTTAGCGGACAGTCAGTGAACTCCGCCGCGTTCGGAGGTAGGAAAGTGTCATGCGGACCTTTGACGGATCTTTGAATTCCTGGACGGCGGTGGCGGCGGAAGCACCGCCTACAGCTTGGACAACAAGAGCGATGATATCCTGAAGCAGCATTCGCGTCAGCGGGACGACGGGCCGGAGCCGAAGGTTAAGCGTACGCATGAACAAAACAGTATGGTGTCTATTTTCGGGATTAGAGCGTGGAGATGGGGACAGTGGATGGGATGGGATGGACTCACACCAGCCTGCGCTCAGTCGGCTGTACCGGACGCCTAGCCGAGTGATGATGCGGCCCAGGATCACGAAATTTGCTGCTACGAGCGGTGTGGGGGCGAGGATGGTGCAGACGATTCTATCGCGGGTAAGGTCAGAAGGTGCGGAAGTGATCAGGATGCTTTGGACGTACTGCATGAGATACGGGTCTAGCAGACCTGGGTTCTTGCTAGACCACAGCCGGCCGACCCAACCCAAGATCTCCAGCAGTCCAGCAAGCACAGCGGTCGGGAACAGCCACCATAGCCGTGTCCAAGCGGCCTCGCCGATATGAAGTACTGTCACGCGTTTCAGACGAGGGAACGGTGCGCCGAGGGAGAAAGGAAGTGCATACATGTGGTCAGTGAGAATAACGCGACGAAGAGAGCGCAGATCCACTCTGTAGGGACATAGCCGTACAGCGACTCTGACAACTCAACTGCGCTGACGGACGCGACGGTTAGCGGCTATGCGGCACAGAGCGCGAAGGCAGGACGTACGCGACATTGTATGTATAATGGAGGTGTGGATGAAAAACACAGGGACGCAGGGACGCAGGGAGGGAGGGCTATATAAGACGGACTGTTCGGGATCTGTCAGATCAGTTGGCCGGGAAAAACTTGGACGTCAGCGCGTGGGCGCCGAGACCTGGTCCGCCGTGAACATGCACGAAACACACACTCGCTGCGGAACTGAACTGCTCTCGTCCGCGTCATCGTCGCAAAATAAGGCCCAAGCGCGATATCCGGGGCTGTCGGCGCTACTCGGCATCCCCACCCCGCTCTTTTTCTCCGGAACACACGCCTTGAGATTGGAGGACCTGCAAGCGAATCGCGCTCGGGGTCCCGACGTGGAGGGTTCTGCGCTGCGCTGCGCGTTGTCGACTTCTTCTTCGGCTCGCTAGACACGATACCGAGAACGCGTGAGCCATCCGCCCGTATTCTGTGCTGCAAGGTCAGCTGCTGCTTTCTCGAGGAAAACGAGTCTCGTCAATGCGTTCACGTAAGCGTATGGGGTCTCCATAGGGCCAGTTCACTCGGCGTTCGCAGGGTACATGACCGGGAAGGCCATTCCATTGCCTCATATTGGCCTCGATGCGACTAGGATCCGCATTTACAGCGCTAGTGCTCGGACATGAATATGAGTGCTTGGCAGCGCTCGCAGAAAGGGAGAGTCTGGAGCAGATATACCTACATCGTGCACCCTTGGATGTTGCCACAGGGGAAGACTGCAAGGCCCACGCGTTGAGTCGGCCGGAGCGGGTCAATGTTAGGTGCCTGGCGCACAGCCACAAGGACCTTGCGAGTCCTCGTCATCACCATCTCAGATCAGTTCATCAGATCCACTTCGAAGCTGTTTGTGAGTATCACTTTCGTAGTCCTCCAGTGTTGCTCATTTCTTTGCAATATAGCAACGCATCTTGATTATACATGGATGTCCTGGTATACACCCAGCCTGCAGCCGGCTCGACCGCGACGGATCCTCCAGCGCTCGTAACGCTCCTCCGTGCGATCCTGCACCCTTTCTACACAGTGCAAGCCATCACGGCATCCTCTCTCGCATCGCACCCTTGGGAGAAGTCGTGCGCACTCCTCGTCCTCCAGCCGACTGGCTCCGCCGTGACGGGCCTGCCGATGCCGCCGAAGGCAGGAGAAGCCGTGCAGAGGTATGTCGAAAATGGCGGCCGCGTGCTCACGCTGGGGCTCGATATGCTCGTGGGTGCGAGGCGGAGCGGGGAAGGCCAGCTGCAGCTCTATGATCCCCGATCGAGGAGGCATATCTCACCGACTGCTCCCGCTGGCGTTCCTGAGCTGCGCAGCGGGAATGTTCGCCTGCGCACGGGGGAGCTGCTCTCCGACGTGGTTGGTCTGTCTTCACCGTTCTCGGATGCTGCCTCGGGCTCTGCGCTTGCGCGATGGGAGCAGGCATCTTCGGATGGCACGGAGACGGAAGGACAAAATGTTGCTGCCGTAGAGCTTCCCGTCGGCGAAGGTCGCATTTCCGCCTGGGCCGTTAACTTCACCGAGGACACCATCCAATCAAGCAATAATCAGCTGCGGCTTTTCCTGCAGAGTATAGTGGCGAGCACAGGGCTTTCCGTGCCGTCCGGGTCGGCAGAAATCGAGAAAGAGACCGGAGGTGCTGCTGCAGCTCCGCCTCATCGTCCCCTTCCCCAATTTCTCGTCACAGCGAAGCTTATCACTACCGAAATTATCCTCGCGTCCCTCGGCGTCCCCACACCTGAGTCCTTCTCTACCACCTCTTCGGCGGCATCGCCGTCATTCGTACTCAAGGACACCGCGGACACATTCGGCTTCCACTTTTGCACTCCGGAAGCCGCCCTTGGACTGCTGCAGCAAGCTCGTGCGGATGATGCGCACGCTGGGGGCGACACAATCAAATCGGTCATCGTTCTTCCACCTGCCGTCATCCCCTCCTTGG
The DNA here is from genome assembly GCA_002286715.1 of Dentipellis sp. KUC8613. Classification (NCBI taxonomy): domain Eukaryota; kingdom Fungi; phylum Basidiomycota; class Agaricomycetes; order Russulales; family Hericiaceae; genus Dentipellis; species Dentipellis sp. KUC8613. Next base: position 115,268 of record NSJX01000027.1, on the reverse strand, counting down.
CCGTGACGCCAAAATTTGACCTCCAGCTGTACTTCAACAACCTGGAAAAGGCGCGAAAGGCGAACGGGCTTCCCGATGTGTCGCAGGAAGGCAGCTGTGGGATGGGCGAGGCGCTGTTCTACGGAGAGGCCGTGACGAGCACGCAGACGATGCTGGACAAGTACGCTCGCTTCTTGCTCCCGCTGTCCCACTCACCGACGCTCACGCGCCATCTCCCAGGAACCAGCACCTCGCGAGCCGCCTCCCGCCCCCCATCCTCTCCCTCGCCACGCACCAGCTCGCCGGCCGCGGCCGCGGGCGCAACACCTGGCTCTCGCCCGCAGGCTGCCTGCAGTTCTCGCTCCTCCTGCGCGCCGCGCCCCCTGCGCTCCCCGCGCCGCGCCTCGTCTTCGTGCAGTACCTCTTCGGGCTCGCCGTCGTCCGCGCGTGCCGCGATGCGGCGGTGCTGGGGCCCGAGGCGGGCGCGGGCGTGCGGCTGAAGTGGCCGAATGATGTTTATGTTGTGCGCGGGGGGGAGAAGAAAAAGATCGGCGGTGTGCTCGTTAATACGAGCTTTTCGGGTGGGAAGGTGGACATCGTCATCGGTGGGCCCCGTGACTCGCTGCATCGGAACGTGCGTTTACTGAGTGTGCGCGTAGGATGCGGACTGAACGTGTCCACGCCCCCGCCCATCGCGTCGCTGAGCCTCCTGAGCCCCGCCCAGCAGCCGCCGCTGCGGCCCGAAACGGTGCTCCCGGTCATCCTGGCCAAGTTCGAGGCGCTGTGGGCCGCGTTCGTGCAGGGCCGCGGCAGCTGGGCGCCGTTCGCGGACGCGTATCTGGACGCGTGGATGCACTCGTGAGCTCCCTTGCGCTTTTTCCATTCGGCCTCTGACGAAGGTGCTCGATTTTTGGGGAAATAATGATGATGATGATGATGATGATGATGATGATGATTAGAGACCAGCTCGTGACGCTCACGACGCTCACCCCGCCGCGCCCGGTGCGCATTTTGGGCATCACGCCCGACCATGGGCTGCTCAGGACGCTCCCGGAGCGCGCGGCGTGGGGCGGCGCGGAGGAGGGGTATATCGACCTCCAGCCGGACGGGAATAGCTTCGATTTGATGGCGGGGCTGATCAGGTCTAAGACGTAGTGCGCCGTGCTCACTTGGCGGCACAGCGATATCTAAGATTTCAGACTACTGGGGACGAGAGGACTTTGTACCGCAGATACTACTGCAAGTGAAGTAAAATGTATGAAAGTAGAGAAATAGCATCCACCGTCTCGTGGTCGGGACGCGTCGGCGTTCCACCGCATACTTTTCTGGTCGATAGTCATTCACGCCAGAGTATACTACTATCCTGCTGCGTTGACAACAGAGATGTGCTCGAGCTCAATACTGAGTTCCTTAGAAACAACAGCGTATATTTCCAGACAGACAAACTACAACAGCCTATTCGTACATGCTATATATCAATCACTTAGATCGCAAACACACCCCAGTAACAGAACAGGAACGGGCGTGACCAGGCCCCATCCTACAGGTAAAACATGATATCCTTCAACTTGCCCGCGACGCCATTCCGCCAGAGCCCCTGCGCCTCGCGGAGGACATCAGACTCCGCAGTCGTGCCGCTCGCCGACGTGAACCCGGCGCCAGAGTAGCCCTGGAGCAGCTTGTGCAGGTAGCAGCGGCCGCGCTCGCACGCGAGGTCGGCGTAGTACGCGGGCGAGACGAGGCTCACGGCCTTGGTCGCGCGCGCGAACGTGTAGCTGACCGCGTTCGTGAGCACCTGCAGGTCGTCCGCGCGGAGCTCCATCTCGTTGCACACGACGAAGTAGTGCGTCGGCCGCGTCGTGCCCTGCAGGCTCCCGTGCGCCTGCAGGAAGAAGTCGAACTCGTACACCGCGGTGATCCCCCGGTCGACGACCGTCCCCGGCCGCGGGTTCCCGTCGCGGTCCGCGTGCCGCTGCTCCGTCGGGTAGAAGCGCGTGTGGTGCCGCTTGCCGCAGATGACCACCGTCAGCTTTGGCCGGTACGGCCCCTGCGCGCTGTCGAACTTCCGGAAGGCCTGTCTCATCTTGGGGATTTCGTCTTCGACGACGATGGAGAATTGGCCCTGCGGGGCGGCGCTGTAAGTTGTCGTTTCTCGGATGAGGCGTTGTCACGTACCTCGGATACACCGTCGCGGTAGACGAGGATGCGCACGGGGAGAGCGCCCTTGTTCCGGTTTCTGAATAGCTCCAGCCTTTCTACCATCATGCTTTCCAGGTCCGTGATCATCTACAAAGCAATTAGACGTGTAGATGTGGGAAAGCACAACGCAAACCCCACCTCCTTCTTCGACTCCTGCATGCGAAGACTCGCAGGATACTGCGCGAAGCTGCTGTCGACGCTGGCCACGACAGCCGCGATCGAGGGCGTGCCCTTGACTGTGGAGGGGCCCGGGTGCGTCACATCCATGCCCACCAGCATGGTCGAGGGCTTCTGCAGGCGGGACATGATCTGGTCGTCCAGCCTGTGATTGACTCCCCCCATCTTCATGTTGAGCTTGAGCGCCACGTTCGCAAAGTACTGCGGCTGCCCACGGTCTTTCCTGATCTTCGCCGACTGCACGCACACCGTGGGCACGTCCAGGTATACGTCGCAGAGATGCTTCAGCCCGGAGTAGATGTGCTTGTCCCCGTTCGAGAGGATGACCATGACCATGCTTGGCTTCGGCCGGATTCCGGTCAGAGTGTTGCGGATGAGCCCGATGGCCTTTCCGCGGATGGGATCCTGGGGATCCTTGCGAGGCAGCCGCGCCTCGACGACAACGGGCGGCTCCCGAGACACCTGCATCCCGCTGACGGAGCACATCTTCGCGAACCCGGTCATCGTCTTGCGCAGCTCTGGGTCGTTTGCGTCTTGGAACTCGTCTCGGTTGTTCCCGTCCTTGATGAGCAGAACGGCCCAGCTGTCCAGTCTGCCGCCGACGGCAAACTTCACGTCGCGCAGGTTCCAGCTGGCGCGCTCGTCGACACGGGGCTCCCCATGGCCGTACTTGATGCCTGGCGGGGGCAAGATGCGGCCGGGGACCACGGCCATTTTGTCGCCGATCGAGACACCGAAAGCGTTGAGGACGGCAGAGGCGCCTTGTCTGAACCCGAGCTCTGTGAGACCACCTGAGGTGATCATCTGCGCGTTGATGTTGGGCGGCTTCGCTGCCACGCGAATCATTTGGGCCGTGTGCTCGTCGAGGAGCTTGCCGCGGAAGGGCTGTCCCGGGAGGATTGTGCACACCTCCGGTGGCAGCAGGTTCTGCTTTTGGCCGCCGACGTCCACGCAGGGCAGGTCGGGGTACCGAAGTGTGATACGGTACTCTGCAGCCCAAAGAACGTCACCATCGATGGTTATCAAAGTGGGAAGAAGGCTTACTCCTCAGGAAGTATTGCTCGACGGTGACCATGCCACCGAGTTCCGGGCAGTCAAACCGGTGCTGCCTCGCGCTCACACGCGCAAGGCCCTTCACGCCCTTCTTGTAGCCGAGATGTGCGGTCTTCACCCTAACGCCTTTCACGAATGCGGCGACCCTGGCGCCAAAGCTCGCGTGCTCGAAGGCCATCATGGCCTCGGCGAGGTTCCCTTCGGAATAGAAGGCGGTCGTGCACACGTTGACATTGACCATCAGCTGCTTGAACGCAGGCCGCACAGACGAATAGAAGCCCTTCCACGCCTCGAGGCCGGCGCCGAGGGAAACGGGCGGCTGCACGGACGGGAAGAAGAACCTGTTCCGTCCGACCATGATTCCATTTCCGACAGAGCGATTCGGGTGTGCCGCCAGAATGAGATTGAGCGCGGAAATGATCGGCATGATGTCATAGTCGCGGTATTGGGCTTGGCCAACGAGGTAACTAGATAGTGTGTATAGGTGAATACAAGACCAAAGAGGTAAGATGGAACCTTACTTCTGTAGTGCGCTTGTGTCGATGGGCTGGATGAACTTGATGGTCAGGGTATAGGTCTGACCCTTCCCATCCTTGGGCACTTCATCGTCCTCTTCATAGTACAGGACTGGAATGGTGAGCGGTTGGGGCAACTGTCTAGCAGAAATCAACTTGGCGCTATGGTCGTGGGCAACAGTGTTGCGTAAGCCTGCTTGAGCCCATTGGGGGGTCGTCTCAGCCAGTTGGAATATCCGGCGCTTCACCCTCCTGGCAGCAGTATTCTTGGATGGGTCGATTGTAACATCGTACTCGTACAGAGGACCTTTGGGTACACGGACGGGGAAGAAGTTGGTCCGCAGTTTGATCGGTACTCCTACCTTGCCAAAGTCCGGACGGAGAGGGATCGGAGACGAAGACAAGGAAAGGCCCTTCAGGGACGCGACCAGCTGGTCTTGAGAAGCATCTAGGCGGGTATCGATCGCGGCTGGTTCGTTGGGAGCGAAAACGCTGGTGATTCTGGTCAGCAGCGACCAAGCCAGACAACAGGAGAGTCATTTACCCGCCCTGCTCTCGTCCACCAAACCCACCTGGCGGACCTCCTCGACCTCCCCCGGGTGGGCCACCCCGCCCTCTGAACTCGCCCCCGGGACCGCCCCTTCCAGGACTTCCGCGGCCGCCCCGGCCACGGTCGTATCCTCCTCTGCCACCGCGATCATAACCTCGACCACGGTCTCCACCGCGCTGCATGGTATGGAGATGTCAAGAGCGAGAAAAGATGTGCGAGTAGCAGCGAGCTTCGAGATCCTAGGATGGTCTGCTTAAGTAGGATCACTGCCACGGGCGCTTGTGGAAAAATGCCTAGTTGAGAAGAAGGGAGGGTTGGATGTGGTGGCCTGGCGACTAACACGAGGCAGTCGGAACCGCGGTGGGAACACAAAAGGGCTGTCTCATGCAATGGCGCTGAGATCGTCCGCAGCGCGACGAGCGGTTTCTATGGCAGTGAACCGACTGCGACAGTGGCAGACAAAAGACGCTTGGCGGAGGTGTGGGGCACTGGTACCCACTGAGGGCATGTATGGGCGTGTATGTTTTCCACCAATCATTTGATGCGGAGGCTTATCGGGATCGAATCGCATCGGACCGAAGCGCATGTTGGAAGTGAGGTCTACAAAAGCCAGAAAAATATAGAATAAAATGGGGAGGTGGGCTATGATACGATTGCACTTACAGAGCTCACGAGCATTGCAGAAAGGACAACGGTCGTCGTTGTGGTCGTTATGAGCAAAGGCCGTTGTCGGCGGTTGCCGAGCCGGCCTACTGCAAAGTCTACGGCGAGCGAGCTCGCGTCGTTATTCTTTCCGGTTGTTCACTTGCAATGGGGTTTCATTCGGCGTTGCGTTCAAGGTCGTTTGGGGCTCCAAATGCAACAGTGGCAAGCAGAGGTTGTTGGTATCGTGGCAGACGACGGAATTGCTGAGCTGTCATCTCGTTGGCATCTGGTCACCACGCGTGAGCCTTTGCCAGTGTATGATCCGCAGGCAACTCACATGTATCCTTCATCCACAGTGCTGGAGAGCGATTGTTCGCATTGCCTGAGGGACCTTCAGGCCGCTTCAACACAGTCGCTAGGGAGAAAGAAGAGATTCAGGACGATAGCGCATCGCGCAGCTCGCTAACTGGCTTCGACCGAAGCGCCAGATGTCACCAGTCTTCAAAGACGTCCTTCTCGTCGGATATGGTGCTGGTGGGTCCATATGTATGCTTTCTTACGTGTAACTAAGCCTGCGAATACTGACACGTCGATGCAGTCGCACTAGTGCTGGAACGCAGCGGCAAGACCCGTGTAACGTCCGTCGTCCGAGGAAACCTCGATGCGGTCACCAGTAGGTCAATCTGAAGAGGTAGATGCGCGCTCTTCGTCGAAGTACCTCGTTGAGTGTAGTATCGACTCTCAGCGCGGTGATCATGACCGGATAGACGGACGGCGACCAGATAAAGGAACGCACGTATTCCCCGGCTTTCCAGGCCACCTTCGAGACCCACGTATCGTGATGGAGGAACAAGTCATAATCCTACAGCGTCGCAGCGGTTCCCCTACAGTACGCGTGTGGGATACCGAGCAGTTGGTATACGCGATAATCGTCGGCTTCCTGGTGTAGTTTTTCCAGTATAGTAAGTGTCTTGCGGAAGCAGGAAAAGAAACAAACTATCTAGGGGTTCAGCCGGCCTGTCGACAGCGAAGACACATGGATATAAATTCGGCGCCGTCGTCCGTCTCCCTTCTTCCACCGTGTCGACGCCGACGAAAGACGTCCATGTCTCGACACAGCTACCCACAGAAGGTCACTCATGATTAACTTTGGACTTGGACAATCGGGCTCGGAATCGCTGCCTTACATTTCCGGTGGACGCGCTTTTTGCATTCAAATTCTCCCAATAAGCCGTGCGGATAGATTCGTTATGCCGCAGGCGTCGCCCTCGGAACAGAAGGCTCTCTCTCGACACGATAACGAAAGTCTCGGCCTAGGTTAGACCTTGACTTCGCAGCTTCACGCACGACTAGCACGGCCACTGCAGGCGCCCCCTGTTGTGTCGATCTCAAGGCTGCAGTATCGAACGCGATGGGGACCGCTGCATCGCGACAGGAATTCCTTCTGAGTTCTGCGATGCCGCCCACCCGGTGGCTCACCGCAAGGGTCACGAAGTATGAACCACTCTTTATGACCCACATCCATAGCCCGTTTCTCTTCTGCAGTGTTTGCTACCTGTAGCCGTAATAATGGGGATGTACACTAGTGTTTAGGATATGGCGCGCGAACCCGATGTTTGTAATGCTGCTGCTGGCAACTGGAGAGATTTGTCGAAAACGAGAAAAGAAATTCGTAGATTTCACAACACATATGATACACAAAGCAGATCTATACCACCGAAACTCTATTTCGTGTGATCATTCCACCTGCATTCGACGGATCAGATCGTGGAAGAGAGCTCGAAACTTGCCACTTACAAATCCATAAACAGCTTCCACAATATAGAAAACATAAGGCCCTGGCAGCCGTTCGCAATAATCCGTGTCTTGAGCCCGCGACCCAGGAGACCCCGCACGCCGTCGGTAGCGATGACAGCCCGCGCGGCGTCCATGTACCCAACACGCGTCTCGTTCACCTGGCGGTACGTCTTCACGACGCGGAGGGAGTTCGAGACGGTGTCGGAGATGACTGACGCGACGAAGCCGATGAAGGCTTGGCGCAGGAGTGTCTGGACCAGCGTGTGGGCGGGCGGCAGGTTTTCTTGCAGGAAGTTATAAGTGCCAAACCACTAGAAGCGTGGTCACGGTTCAGAGGCGACTTCATAGGTGGATGCTTGAATATGACTGCGACTTACAGGGAAGTGACCGACAAAGGTCGCAGCTGCCGTTGCCCAAGCACCGTAGAAGAGCGAAGAAAGACCATACACCCTAATCTGATCCCAATACCGACGCGTTAGCCTCTCCACGACCTCAGCAGCAGAGATGAAGGCAAAATACGAACTCTAGTTCTCAAGATCCCCCAACCTCGCTTGCCTTGCGTTTGGAGTGTCGTCTTGACAGTGTCAATCGGCGTGAGGATCATACGGAAGAGCGCGGCAGCGACGCTCGCAAACACCGATTTCACGACAGTAGGCAGCGAGCGCATGAAGGTGTTCGACGAGAGGAGCGCAAGTATTCCGGCATTGGCAGCTGTGTCTCCGAATCTCGAGACTGGACCCTGGATCAGGGCAGCCAGAAGACCCTGGTAATACCGGGAGAAGCCTCCTTCCCGCCAGAGAGTGAGCGTCGCGTGTGTTGTGGTGGTGCCATAGCGGTATTGGTAGTTCATGATAGTGCGGAGAGGCTACGAAGATAATTTTAGGACTGAAATAGGATAGACTGCGGCGATCTTACCATGAGAGTGAGGACCTGGAGCACCATGGCTATCGACTGTAATCAGGAAGGTTGCAACTGAGCTGCGGACGATGCATACCTGCCGCACCACTCAACCCACCACCCAACGCGCTCTTGAGAGCCTTTCCCAAGTCAAACTGTGACCAAGGACGTTTATCAACCGAACCTTCCACGAGTGAGAAAGACAGAACTGACGTCAACATCGTCCGCGTCCATGAAGCCTTTCACGAAGAATCCGATAGCCAGACTCGCGATGACGAGAAGAAGAGTATACCACAGCACAAGCCAGACAGTTGTCTTCCTCTTTGGAAGTTCGATGGGCTGGTCCACCTCGGCTGGTATCGCGGCCTCTTCGTCCGCAGCGGTGATTTCGACTTCGACCGCGGTATCGTCACTGTCGCTCGCTGCCTTGCTGTAGCTCGTGGGTTTCTGTGGACCAAGCAACGGCTGGTGCTCCTGGCCCACGCTTGTACTGGTCGGCTGGCTAGCAGACATCTATACGACGTGGGATGCGCGTCGCGGTGGGAGGCAAGACGCAGCTGCAAGCTATCCCAGGCGATCGCTGATTAGGCAGCACGTCAACTGCAATGATCAGCACGCAGCAAGATAAGATAAGATCCCGGCACTTGCCGAGCTACCAGAGCTTAGTCATCCCAAGTCTACAATCTTGCCCCAAGTTCGGAGCCCCAAGTCATTTCTCCACACACCCTCATCGTCCTTTCTTTCCGGCGCCCGCTCTCGGTTTTCTGTTACACGAACACATTCGTTTTCTCCTAATAAAGTCTTGACGCACAAAAATCAACCCGAATACCACTATGGGTGCCTACTACGACGAAATCGAGATTGAAGACATGGCCTGGGACGAGGAGAAGAGGGTATACCACTATCCATGCCCGTGCGGCGATCGCTTCGAGATATCACGCTCTCAGCTTGCAAATTACGAAGACATTGCGATATGTCCGAGCTGTAGCCTTGTAATTCGGGTGATATACGACCCGGTGCGTCTCACTACTTTGCGTTCTGCAAGCACTGTTGTGCTGACCGATGCTTCTTGTCCTGCAGCTTGATTACGAAGATGAGCCTCCGGAGAGTGACGAGGGGGCAAGTGAGAGTGGCGGAGAGGACAAGGATGGAGACGAGGAGAGCGACGGAAACGAGGAGTTCGCGGATGCGCTCGAGCAGCTCACGATCTCGGAGGAGCCTAAGACCGTTGCGGTTGGGGCTTGATTCGATTATTGAGCTCGAGCTGGTTTAGGGGTTGGTGATTGTCGATTGGATTCCCTGGGATGGTGGTCGTTAGTTGGAGCTGTATCTATTACTCACCTGTACGATTTATGGATTGTACAGTATTTTCCCGTTCGCACTCATCGACAGCCTGTCCGTACTTTAGAGGCTGGATCACAGATGTTACATTCGGATATAACGTCTTCAACTCAAAGTTGTAATCACATTAGTCGTAATCTGACAAGTCTTAATACATAGGAAGAGAGCAGGATAGTCCAACGTTACGTTTCGTAGGCGTGATGCAGCCCGATATCTAGTACCTGTAGCGGGTGGAGTAGTCTGTATGACAGAACGAAGACCGTCAACAAGCTACGTCGGACATGGTAGTGACGGTGGGATGACTCGCCTTTGGGAGACACAACAAGACCTCGGCCCTTCGAAGCACCTCGATACACAGTCTCGATGATGTCAATGAGCTGCGAAGTTCAAAGATGAATTTGGGGTCCTCTCGACAAATATCTGGAGCTCACCTCCTGCTTGTTATCCATAGCCCAGTTGCTGATTCAAGGAACACCGTGTCAACAACTTCTAGGAAGAGCACGCATGCACCACGGAACTTACATCTTATTGTTGTTACCAGTACCAAGATCAATCATGATATGCTTGTTGCTGTATGTATAAGGAGATCAGACCTCATCTATGACAAGCCTGTGATGGTCCTCACCGATAGAAGAACATAACAGTGCAGGGGTCGTACAATTCGTACATCTATTTCACCCAATGAGCCACCCAACATCCACAGTCGACAGTCTGACCACGCACCTTGTTGAAGTCCGGCACCTCCGTGATGTCAACAAGGTAGATGACTGCAAAGTTCTGTACCTTCTCGGCGACGCCGAAGAGCGTCTCGTCCATGGTCATGCACTGGGTGTCCCAGTCGTGTCCGAAGCGGATGACCACGACGCGGTCCTCCTCGGATTTAATGGCCTCATCAACGTGCCACCCGGAAGGAAGGTGAGGCAGTAAGTAGGACATATCTAGTACTCCGGGGTATGATGGTCAACACTTCACTATAGAGCTGAAGCTGAGAAGATACTAAGGGATCAACTAAGCGCTCGCTGAACGTGTTTGCGTGTGTTTGGCCCTATACGGGCCGCCTAACGAATATCATAGTCTCTCAAGTGTACTCTTGCGCGCTGCCTACACTTCACCTTCACCTTCATATCCGCCATCAAGAACTCGAGAACCTTCTGAAAACATGTCCTCTCAGCGACCAGTCGTATTCATGGATGTCAACATCGGAGAGACACCCGCAGGGAGGCTGAAGATGGAGCTGTACAGTGATATCGTGCCGAAGTACGCGTCCAGCCCGTTCGCTCGATTGATAGCACACTAATTCGCGCGCAGGACGGCAGAGAACTTTCGTCAACTATGCACAGGCGAATTCAGGTGCGTTTGACGCGTCATTTGTGGTGCAAGCTGAGGTACCGACTGCCGCTCTTAGGGTGAATTCGCGACCGCAGGGATATAAGAATGCTACTTTCCACAGGTATGTCGGTTTCTTTCTTTTCTTGCTTGTGTTGTCTCATAGCTGCTGACAAGCGCGTGTCTCTCATAGAGTGTGAGTGCTCCGCTATACGTATCTGAGCCGAAGCTTATGCATCGCGACAACCTAGGGTGCCAAACTTTATGTGTCAAGGTATATTCGTATGGCGAGGCTTATGGTTTATCTCTGTCACTCACGCACGGTTTCTTTCGATATTTAGGGGGCGATTTTTTGAAGGGTGACGGAACAGGTTCGTTCTCTATTTACGGTGACAAGTTCCCGGTACGTCCTCATAGCTCTATCCAGCATCTACGACCCATACCATAACTTTTCACTGTCGGACAGGATGAGAATTTCCAAGAAAAGCATACAGGCCCAGGACTTCTCTCCATGGTATGGGCCTCCATTCGGTCGTCAAACTGCACTAACACATCCCACAGGCGAACTCAGGACCGAACACCAATGGGTGTCAGGTAAGCACACCGACTTCATATCCTCGAGTGTCCCCATACTTACGTACGTTGTCTGTGCAGTTCTTCATCACAACAGCGAAATGCGACTTCCTAGACGGCAAGCACGTCGTGTTCGGCAAGGTGATAGACGGGATGCTGACGCTGCGGAAAATCGAGAACGTGCCGACGGGGCCCAACAATAGGCCCAAGCTTGCGGTGAAGATCGTTGGTAGGTCTTTCCCGTTTCTAGAGAGTGCAAGACCGCTTATGTTTTTGATACAGAGTGTGGGGAGATGTAATCGGAAGTTGCTCTTATTGTATAAAGCTGCAATATCTGTGTATAATTTTACAAAAGGACTATCAACGTATTTAGGGCTATTGGCAGTCGAGCTAGCATTCGTCAGCTTGAACCAGAGCGATACAATTCACGGGCAGTAACGGTCACCAGTCCGCGATGGCAAGTTGCTATAGAAGTTCGGGCGCGTTTCCCCATGCTGGCGCCACCCCAGTGGATGATAATTCAAAATAATAAAAGACGGTGTCTATCGTTGGATTGAAAGAGAATTCCTGGTGGTCATGCATCATGGTCCGATGTTAGGAGGAAAAGGTCGGCGGCGGCGGCGGTTGCCGAGCCAGCCAGACCTGAGGCTCACGTCACAATTCCCGTCGATTGTTGCGTTGCAATGGCGCCCTCTCGTAGATGCGCACGCTTTGTTATCGCGCTCAGGGCGAACTGGGTCTGTAACTGCAATTCAGCAGCGAGCAGGGCAACTGGGACTGCAACGGACAGTGGGAGCGTTGCCATTGAGTAGTCAGACGGCTAGCATTTGGGCTTCTGGTTATCGTACGTGTGTCTTTGCATTATCGATATCTGTGGGCCGACTCACAACTATCACCCACTCGTAGTACTCACAGGTGTCTGTGTCTGCGAGCGACCCTCAGCACTGCTGCTTGGAGAGAGGAGAAAGATCTGGGACGATAGGCTAACCATAGTGCACGCTGGGTCTGACTGAAGCGCCGATGTCACCACCTTTGAAAGAGATTCTTCTCGTCGGATATGGCGCAGTGGGATCCATATGTACGCGTTTTTACGTGTCACCACGTCTGTAAAGTACTGACACGTCGTCGTAGTCTCGCTGGTGCTGAAACGTAGCGGTAACACCCGTGTAACGTCCGTTGCCCGAGGAAATTTCGATGCAGTCACCAGTAGGTCAATCCTAAAAAGTCATTGTGGAGTCCTCGTTGACATGTTGCGTTAGAGCATGGCATTAATTTCCGGAGTGACAAATATGGCCGGATAGATGGATGGCGACCGGATCGAGGTAAGTTGACATTCTTTAGCTATGCAGGTCACCTTTTTAACCATTATGGAAGTTCTTCCATCTGTTGCACATGCTGCCGACAGACCCTACGATTATGTCCTCGTGACTACGAAAGCTATACCTGAAGTTCTGCGGACGCCCGATCTATTGTCTCCGCTTCTGTCACGCAAATACTTAGAGGCGTTCCCTCAACCTACTTACGTATTCATGCAGAACGGGCTGAATGTAGAGAGGGACCTATATCATTCTCTGAAGGCACAAAATGTGGATCCGAAGATAATCAGCACGGCGGTGTGGATAGGAACCAATATGTTCGGTTCAAATATCGTTGAACATAACAATTTTGTAAGATTTATCGTGAGGATGCCATTTTCATTCTCTGACAATTGAGATTTTTGCTTAACAGGATCGCGTTTCCATGGGAGTATACAGACACGACGACTTTACAACCGCCAGCAACTCTGAATCGGAGGGAAGCCTTCTGAACGATTTCGGTGGGCTACTGGAAGCGGGTGGATCCACAGTCACGATTGTGCCCGAAATCCAGCGCGTCAAATTCGCAAAGAACTTTTGGAACGTCGCATTCTCGTCCATCGCCAGCCTCACGCGGCACCCACTCACTGCTGTGTTCCGACCGCCGACGGTATCGAATCCACAGATGGACGCAACGCTTCCATCGGTCCGCCATTTCTCGCTGATAACGGAGAACACGATCCCGGTCCTGCGCGCAATTATGCAGGAATTACTCGCTGTTGGGCACGCGCTCGGGTTCCCTGCCGATGATCGTGGCCTTCCCCCGGAGATAGTCGATCGGACAATAGAGTCGACGGGGAGATTACACGCGGTGCCGGAAAGCAAGCATCGCCCGAGCATGCTGCTGGACGTGGAGAAGGGACGGCCGATCGAAGTAGAGGTCATTCTCGGGGAGGTGGTGAGAATGGCCAGAGAGCGCGGGGTGGACATACCTGTGCGTGAATATTTCTGCTTCTCTAAGTGTTCGTCTGACGTCGAGATCAGAGAATCGAGCTGCTGTACGCGACGCTACTGGTCGTGCAGAACCAACTGCTGCAAGCTAATGGCAAATGATTTAGAGACTGCGCTGCCTTCCATTGACATGTATAACGACACGAGAGTGTTGGACCTGCGGGGGAGAATTAATGATCTTCTGTCGGGGTCACGTGGTGCGCAGCTTGGGCATGACGCTGCCGCGTGTTGGAGCTCGAGCACGTCCGTCGCCTGCAGAGCCCCGCGGAGTCGTTCGCCGTGCGCAAGCCTATCTCGCGTTTGCAGCGTGTTCTCTTATGAAGTCTGTGATTAGCCTAATCATATCGCAGCCCACATCACACTCCCCTCTTCCTCGCGTACGCCGGCGTGCATCCTGGAGTCATCATGGCCCGCCCCGGTTCAGATATTATCTTGAGCAGGTCTCTTCTTGTCCGTATCATATCTCGCTCTCCTAGCAGCTTCGACCTGATTGACGCTTACCTTCTCTACGCGACGCGCCCTTACGCTTCAAGTGCTCTAGCTGGATCACCATGGCTCGCCGTCAACCTGCGCGACGCACGGTAGTCGCGCCTACGGCGCCCGCATCCAGCCGTTCAAACGCATCGTATGCACGCGCGCGAAATACCTCAAGAGCGTATCAGTGGCCGTTCTTTCGATCCAATTCAACCAATCGTCTGCACAAGACCATGCCTGTGCCAAAACCTCCAGATACCCAGAAGCGATCGTTCTTTGGGCTAAGCGAGATCTTGCAGGTTCTGACCAATGTACGTGCTCTCTTTCCTCACCATGCGTGCGTCGCCCATATCTAGACTGCGCGTCCCGCATGGGTTCACGCGTCTCGCCTGCCCTTGGCCCCACTCGTCCTCTTGATACGCGGCGCCTGGCGCCTGACGATCCTCTGCTGGCTTCATGTCTCGCTCATCATCGTTCCAACAGCCCGCCGCGACAGTGCGTTCACTCAAGGAATCGCGTCAACTTCTGGAAGACGCGCGACGGGATCTGGCCGAGAGTCGCGAGCGTGCACAGCTCCGCCCCTCGCATACGTTCTCGCCTTTGCCTGGCTTCTTCCCAAGACCGGCTGAGATACAGGCCCTGGAGCGTGCTCTTGAGGACGAACCGAGCTTCACTGTTCTGTTTGGCGCGAGCTCTGTTGGAAAGGTCCGTCATTACCGGCACACGTGCCGCCAACCCGTCATTCATGAAGCGTTCATCTAGACTGCACTGCTCCGACAAGTGCTCAATTCCGAAAAATACCATGTCCTCCATTTCGACCTTCGGATAGCGGGATTTGCAGACCTGGACAGTCTGTACATGAGCCTCAGCCAGCAGATGGAACAATATTTTGCTGCTATTGCCAATATTGAGGGTTATAAGGAGTTCGAGAAGGAGGCATGGGGCTTCAAGGTACGCATATACATATGAATGAGCAGTAGCGAGTCTAAAATCAGTGAACACGTTGACAGCACGACCGTCTCAAGGTTGAGCATCGCTTGACAGATCACAACGGGTCGCAGATCAAAACGAGCGATATCGCGCGGTTAATGGAATTATTTCAAGTGAGTGTTATTGTACCAGCGAGCCTTGTGCATCTGCATCGTTGTTGCTAATAACGCTTCACAGAGTTCTCTTCTAACTTATAGGCAGTTTGTCCCTCCGAGTCCATCAGACAAGAAAAGTAACAAGTCAAGTTCAAATTCGGAGCCCATCTCTGAACAAAGCAAATCGACCGGATTTCGGTGGCCATGGAAGTCCAAGTCTTCGCGCAATCGTGGTTCACCTCCCAAATCGAATGGGACGCCGAGAGGCCAATCCGCGGAGAAGGACGAACCAAAGCCCTTGAAGAAAATGCCAGTGTTCTTCTTTGATGAAGCGCATAAGCTGTAGGTAGATTCCATTGGCCGCGCAAGCGTGAGGCTGAGTGTCGGTTATCCCAGGCCTGGCCTCATCCAGTCTATGGACACAATGAAGTGCCTTCTTGACTCTATGCTTGTTTTGACGAAGCAAGATAGATTGTGCCATGTCATCCACTCGACTAGCGATCCGTTCTACCAAACTTGGCTGAGGCAGCTGAACGTCATGCAACACTGCAAGGTAACGGCTGTTCGCAGAAAATTCGAGGTGCACCCTGCTCACTGCACTTGTACTTCCAGATTATCACGATTGGAGATTGTTCAAAAAGCGAAGCTCGCACTTTCTACATCGAGCGCATGCTGCCTCGCGTACCCGATCGCCTGAAGCATGGCTTGGATTTCGAACGGCTATACGAGGCGTTCGGTGGTCGATTGGTGCATTGGCAAGACTACATCAATGACTACGGTGCGCACTTCATCGATCTCCATCTATCTCATTACGAGACTAAATGATTACTCTTCTCCAGTCAATGCCCATGGCCATCTCGAAAGTAAGTCGCCACGCATACCATACATTGCAGTCTTATCTGATCGCTTCCGCGCCAGTCCATCAAAGCTCACACTTCATTCAAGCTCATGCTTTGTTGAACCTTCACATCATTCACTCCTCCCAGGCTCCGGCCGCCGAACCCTCCAAACCCGAAGGGCAGGGCAACGTCGACATCAGCGGCGACACCCTCCGCGGGGGCACCGGCTTCCCCATCTACTCGCCGCTCCAGGGCCCCCCGCGCAACCCCTGCGCCCACGACAGCGCGAGCGAGCCGGGCTACACGTCCGACTTCACCGGCATCCAGCTCCTGCGCGTCATGAGCCGCCTCACGCAGCCGGGCGTGCGCGCGCTGCCGTACTTCATGCTCTGCCGCGAGTTCGGCGTCCGCGCCATCGACGGCATGGTGCGCGGGCGCATCCTCGACCTCCGCTGGATGGACCCCGTCACGAAGGAGGGCACCGAGTACGCGGAGGCGCCGACGCCGAGCCACCATGGCGTGTCGGGCATCGCGAGCCGCCGCACGAGCCTCGGCGTGCACCTCGGCGCGTCGAACAGCGGCACGGCGATCGTGGGCGAGTCGGTCGACGGGGACATGATCCCGATGTCGGAGCGCGAGGTCGCGCTCGCGATGGAGGACGAGGAGATCTTTGGCCCGAAGCTCGTGCCCGCGACGCCGATCATGCGCTATGCGATGCGCGAGGTCGTGGCGGAGTATGAGGATACGCGGTCGGTGTCGGAGTACGCGTCGGTCGTGGACATGGCGGATGTGAATGAGTATTAGGACTGCGTCGGTGGGACGTTGGCTATTTAATTTGTATCCATATGCACGCTTAGTGGTCTGGTCTATTTATTGACTGCAGCCCGCGAGCGCGGTTGCCTACTGCATAGTACATACGCATTACTTACAACATATATATTGGCATCGTAGCTAGTTATCTATAACCGTAACGTACGATACACCGCGTTTGCATTTCTATTTTTTCTTGGTCTAGTATACTATCTACTGTAACATATTGTACTTTTATTTGTTTAGTCTAGTCCTGCGTACCGTACGTCAGCGTTTGCTTCTAGCCAGGCAAGCCATTTTTTCAGGTATGAACCGCCGTGTTGGACGGTGGAGGAATCGCCTACGACGCACTGCAGGTGAAGTCACGATAAGCGAAGTCGAATAACACTCCGGTAGACTAACCAGATGACGTCTTGCACGGGTCATAGCAACTGGAAAAACGGGATGAACGGCTTGGGTCGCGGGATGCAGTGTTTGACTTACCATTGAGCCTACGCTTTTCTTTCAGAAAGCCGACTTCGCGCTGGGAGAAAGACCGGTTTAGCAACCGCCACTTCGACAGGTGAGGTTGGACTTACCTTCTCGTTACTTCGGACCAGACTGATGATCACGGCCTCCTTTTCTCGCCCCTGCATGCCATCGACCGTTCCAATCTCGAGGTCGGTGCCGTATACAGGGCGTAGTAGCGATGTGAGTAATGTGACTTGTGCTTGATATCTATAAATGGACCCGTCAGAAATCCCTGCACTCGGCAGTCTTTGAATCCACTTACGGACTGATAATCGCTATTTGAGAGGGCAACACCCCATGTGCGATCTGTATGCCGGTCAGCATTACATATGACAAGAAATCAATGGCGCAAATTACCAGACTATCCGTCCAATTTTTCACCACCGTCGCCTCGTTCTCGTTGCATCGACTGCCTTCATCATTATCTCCGTCTAGCCGCTCG
Organism: Dentipellis sp. KUC8613; assembly: GCA_002286715.1. Taxonomy (NCBI): domain Eukaryota; kingdom Fungi; phylum Basidiomycota; class Agaricomycetes; order Russulales; family Hericiaceae; genus Dentipellis; species Dentipellis sp. KUC8613. Next base: position 97,750 of record NSJX01000027.1, on the reverse strand, counting down.
AAATACTCACACCCAGCGGTGTCGAAAAATACCACGGGTGTCCCGAGCGTTTCTTTCTCGTCTTCTTCCGAATCGGCTTTGTTGTTCGGCAGGTCGCGCAGGAGGTGGGACGCTACCGAGGGGTGTGCGGTCAATTTGGACCCGTAGAGCGTCTTGGAGGGGAATTCTGCGATCTGCTCGTGCATGCTGTCATTTGAAGGTGTTAGCTCGATCCACCGGATTGAGACAACCTGATGGCATACCGATATTGAACGGTCAGCATTCGTTTGATGCCGGGTCCGTACATATTTTCTAGGCGCTCGAACATTGTCGTCTCTAGAGTCCGTGGGGGCCGAAGCCCTTGTCTGCTCTTTTTGGCGGCCTTTGGTTTACCTTTAATCGGTGCGGCAGTTTTCCCCTTCGGTAGTGGATCGTCTTCTGCAGGTGCGTCCTCCATGGCAGAGTCTTCAGAGCTACTGCTTTCAGAGTCAGAGGCGGGCGGCTCCTCTGCTTCGGCGTCAGATTCCTTCGCGGCTGCTTTGGCTTTCACAGCGGGCGTCGCCTTTGCGGACTTCGCGGTCGGTTTTTTCTTGTCTCCGTTTGAAGAAACTTTTGACGGCTTTTTTGCCTTTGTGGCTTTCTTCTTCGGATCGAGCGATAAGACGGTCGGCGGGAGCTGCTTGGGATCTCCGGCGAGAATGAGCTTCTTGCCTTTGAAAATGGGTATCCAGCACACCTGTATGAACCGCTTAGTGGTTTGAGAATTCGTAGAGCAATCAACCTACCGCTTCCATCGCCTGCGTTGCTTCATCGATAATGACGACGTCAAATTTTTGGTTTCGCAGTTGCCTGCCGCCCGACGAGTGGCAAGTGGCTAGTACTACCTGCGACTCGCTTAGAACTGTCTCGACCACCCCACCTTCGCGCTGGCGATACCTTATTTCCATAGTCAGTATCTCATGTATCGCACCGTCATCAGACTCACTCCTTCCTCAGGGCGCGCACCTCCTCCCACATCTTCTTCCTCTCGAGGCCGCGCAGCCCCTTCCCCTTGGCGCCTTTGCCTTTTCCAGACAGGGTATCCAGCGCCGTCTGCAGCTCCTCCTTCACATCCCGCGCCAACGCCGCCTGCGCCGATCGCGATAAGTGCTAAATATACCAAAGCCCCTGGATAACGGGCGGCGCGCACCTGATCAGATCTCCCCGCTTTGACTTCGAGGGTCGCTTCGAGGACGCCTTCTTTCGCCATGACCCGCGCCGGGTGGCCAACACGTGTCACTTTCAGCTTGTGGCCGCTCGCGGGCAGCGGCAGCGCGAGGAGCCGTTCTAGGATGTTGTCGACGGAGAGGTTGGACGCGCCGCAGACGAGCAGGCGTTGCGGCTTCGGATTGGACGGCGTGGCGGAGGTGAGTTGCTGGATGAGCTCTATGAGGGTATGCGTCTTGCCCGTTCCTGCGAGTGCGAGGTGAATGTTAGGATGGCTACAGGGATGGTCGGAGATGGGCGGATGTGACCTGGTGGACCGTGTATGCAGGCTACTTCAGGCGATTCGAGACAGAATTTGATGGCCTCTTTCTGGCTTGGGTTCAGCGATGGGTCGAAGAAGGAAAGGTCCTTCACGGGTATGGGTTTCGATGGCTCGCTCATGCCTAGCAGGACACGCATGACGGGTGTTTGCTCAATGCTCGATTTAGCGTCACCATTCTTCGAGGATACGTCAGATATGCAGCGATGTACTTGTGATACGTGACTCACAGACTGGGATGCCGACACCGTCGCTCTTTCAAGCTGGTCAAGGGTCTTTTCCATCCTATTAAATCATTAGATGTGTTATGAGCACGGGCGGCGGAAGCTACCTGTCGTAGGTGACGCTATTTGCGAGTTTGAGGACTCTACATCGCTCGGGGAGGTCCAGGTCTTCCGAACTCGACTCCGATGGCTCGACCGCAATGACTATCCGCGTGTCTGATACCTTACGCATCAAAAATATATGTCAAAAGACCATTTCAATTAGTGACACCAACAACATTTTACCTTGTAGACGACTCCCTCCGCCCCTTGATTCGACTTTCCTTCAGAGCCAGTCTTGCCCTTTTTCGCTGATTTTCGAGGGGCACCCGTAGAAGATACATTTTCTTCTATTCGCGCGAGGTCTCCTGGTCTGCAGTATGATAAGTGCAAAAAATGAACAAGACAGAGGTGCACGGTACCTAAGCGTGTGCGGGGGAAAGATGGGGCTCGTATGGTACGCAGTCGGCCTCTCGAGCTCCACTAGACTGCACTTCTGAGGATTTAACGACAGTCAATAAGGCTGGTTCGGATGACAACGCACGTCTTTCCGCCCAGTCCGATGTTCACCCCAACTACACCGAGACCGTTGAGCGCCAGCCCTTTCTGCTCGAGGAGTTTCGGGCTGCAGTTGGACAAAACAAGGGAGCTTCGTTCAATGTCTGCATCGCGCTCTTGTGTTAGAAGGACGCGATGCCGCTCGATGAACGTGGTCAATTGTTGTTCGGAGGTGATGATCATGGAGATCGGGAACTTGAAGCGTAGTAAGTTAGGCGCCCGACGGGACGGAGGGTATGGCGGGAGACCATCTTATCTTATCTAGAACTGCTAGTGCGTCACTAGACCATAATTGCCGGCGCTTATCGTGCAGATAGACGGCATGCATTGACTCGGTTCATGGCGAGTCCACTTGCAGAGACAGCTGAACGCTCCATGCATCTCCCAGATAACGTTGTCTGAAGTTAACCACCACGATCTGTTATGTCTGCCCCAGTTCCCCAAGGTTTAGTAGAGCTGTGGTACTCGGACGGGAGTGCTGGTCCTCTCTGCGAGGTGGACAAGGCAGACAGCAATCTGGAAATCTACAGGCCGGAGGTGTTTCAGACTATCGTGGAGGAGATTGATCATTGGGATGGCGAGCTTCGTGCTTTGAGCCTCGACATCCACGGTCAGTCTCCAATTTATTTATTGGTGACCGCTAATAACCTGTCACTTAACAGAGCACCCCGAGCTCAAATACGAGGAACAGTGAGCACGCGTCTATCCTATCGTTTTTATAGAAGGTTGATGAGTTGATAGCCATGCGCACGACGCGCTGACCGATTTCATGGAGAAACACCAATGGGACGTCAAGAAGCACCACTTGCTCGAGACAGCTTGGACCGCGACCTTCTCGCACGGCACCGGTGGGCGCACGCTCGCAGTCAACTCTGAGATGGACGCTCTCCCAGGTGTCGGCCACGCCTGCGGGCATAACCTCATAGCGACCGCGGGCGTCGCTGTTGCTTTGGGTGTCAAGGCGGCTATGATCAAACATGACATCTCGGGGAAGATCGTCCTCGTTGGAACACCAGGCAAGTTCTCGCCTACGTTGCTGTTCATGCGCGGACTCCCTCAACTTCATCTTCAGCTGAAGAAGGCAGCGCTGGAAAAGTGACGCTTTTGAAGAAGGGAGCCTATGACGGCGTCGATGCATGTATCATGTAGGGATCCTCCCCGCTTTCTGCATGCGTGCATACCTGACACCTCGTCAGGTGTCACCCCGCGCCGGGGCCTACGCATGGAGCAAGCTTGGGCAGCACGCTTGCTGTGAAACGCATCGCTGTGGAGTACAAGGGCCACGGGTGCGTGGCCAACGCTGGCTTTGAATTCATGCATCCAACAGTATTCAAAACCCATTTTTAGCGCGCATGCTGCCTTGAGTCCTTGGGAGGGAACCAATGCCCTCGACGCGTCGGTCGCGGCGTACAATAACATTGGCCTTCTACGACAGCAACTGAAACCTACGCACCGCGTCCATGGGATATTTGAGGGAAAAGATATGGCGCCTAACAGTAAGTCGGCTCATCCACTTGGGGGGAGTCTTGCTAATATATCGATTAGTTATCCCTGACCACTCGACAATGTTGTCAGTGTCATATTTCGTAGAGAGCATGTGTTCGAGCCAGCTGATAATTTGTTAGCTGGTACGTCCGCGCACCAACTTGGGCGGAAGTCGAAGTCACCGCCCCTCGAGTGAAAGCCTGCTTCGAGTACGTGATTCAGAGCCGCTCTTCCTTGTAACACGAAATTTAGAGTTCCCGGTGCGCAGGGCAGCAGCCCTGGCCACCGGCTGCAAAGTCACAATCACAGAGCCCGCCGAACCCGTCTTCGATATCCGACAGAACAAGACCCTCGGTGCGAAAGTCCAGATCTCTCCTTCGCCCATCATGCAGCTGAACTCGTCGGTGCGGCAGGTACGATGTTCGGGGAGACGTTCAGGAGCAAATTCGGCCCGATCGATTATGTGTTTGGTATCACTGGTGCTTCTAGCGATTTTGTGAGTGAACCCATTCGAAGTGGAATATGTAGCTCACTGGAGGTTTCGGAGTAGGGGAACGTGTCCTACGGTGCTGCTTCCGTTTGCCGGCTAAGATTGTCCTGTCGCTGACCTGTATGTGCATACCCGCAGCCATGCCCGGTCTCCACCCAGGCTTCTGTAAGTACCATCTCCGGCCGTGCTCGAGCGCGTCTGTACTGATACCACGACGACCCAGCCATTCCAACCATAAAGAACGGCGGGAACCACACACCCGCGTTCACAGCCGCAGCCGCATCGCCCGAGGCACACCAGGCAACCTTGGACGTGTCCAAGGCACTTGCGTTGACGGGCCTGCGGGTGCTTGCGGACGACGATTTCTTCGCGGAGGTTCGGCTTCTTCTGTATCCCTGCCTGGTTGATGGTCAGCTCATGAGTCCATGTCTGGTTCATAGGTGAAGGCGATGTTTGAGGAAGATAAGAAGAAAAGAGTTCAGATTTAAGGGCGAAGATGAAGGGAATTTAAATGCTTGGTGATTGAGTAGGCACGACGTCCTGTGGTAGTATGATACCTGTGACAAAGCGATGGATTAATGATAAGGATACATGCAAACGAGGGAAAGGTGACGCGGCTTCGGGTGCCAGAGTGAGCGTACAGTACATGTGCTAGAATGAATAAATGCAATGCGAGCGATGTGGGATATGAAGCTATGGGAAGTGCAGGTGTCCAAGTGTCCATATAGTTCAATGTCAATGATAGCAGCCGTAAAGGGAGGCAGATGCGTAAGAGTACGCTCTAAAGAGTCTGGAATCTAGATCACCCAGCCCGGCGGACGCGCTTCTCTCGATACTCGACCACGGCGTACCACGCGCCCCCGAAGAGCGTCAGGCTGACGCCGAGGGCGTTGGCGGGGCTGATGGTCAGCTGGAACAATGAGACAGCGCAGAGGATCGTCAAGACCTGCTTCACGTTCGCTGATGCAAGACACGACATAGCACATGAGTAACGATTTGCGAAGCTAATGTATCGTAGCGAGAGACGTACCTGCGACGCCCATCGAGAGAGCACCGGCTCTGCGGTTTGCCTGGAAACTGACGACATTGAGGCCGAAAGCGATGATACCGTTCGCAGCGAGCAGGGGCGCATAGCCATACGCTCCCACAAGCCCGGAACTGCTACTACTGGTCTGCTCTTTGAGGAAGAGCGTGTCTAGTTCTCCTGATGCATGTGCGTACACTATGCATTGCGCAAATGCAAGTGGGGACATGCGCGTGAGCAAGTCCAGAGGATGCAGTTGGAGGCGCGGCAGGCGGACTGATGGGAGGCGGGGGAGCGCGATGGATAGAGGAAGGCGCGGAAGGGGTCGAGGCAGTCGTAGGTTGAGCCGTGCGCGGCGTGGGGGGTAAGGATGTGGAGATGTGAGGGGTGACGACTGCAGGACGTGTGTAGCGATCGTCTTCAGCGCGGCGAGGAATGTGCCTACAAGGGTCAGGAAGAACCCCCATGACGTGAAGTAGTAGTCGCCGTAGGTCGCCAGGCCGACGCCCGCGATGACAGGGATGAGAGACGCGAGTTTGTGGCGGCTGAAGCGGGCGTCGAAGAAGTACCAAGAAAGGATAGTAGTGAAGAGCGGCGATGCGGCGCGCACGACTTGGTGGAACTGTGAAAGTATTAGAAGCGGCAGCGTGCACGCTCAGCTAGTATCTTACCGGTACTGTGACGAGCCCGAGGGATACATTGCTGACAGCAATGTTGACAGAGTAGAGAACGCTGAAAGCCGCTAGCACGAGATGGTCGCGCTCGCGCAGCTTTTTGGGTTGGTAGAAGCCCTGTTGGAGCAGCAGCTGCCCGCCCAGAGAACCGCAGAGTGCATGTAGCGCAGTGAGTGTATAAGGGAAGGGAAATGATACTAGCACATATTTGTTGTAAAGTGTAAGCAATAGGTTCAGCGCGAAATAGAGAACAAGCCAGAATGCTTGGGAGTCCGGACTTCGCAGGAGGGTGTGGTATAATGTGGAGAGTCGGAATGTGCTAAGTGTTGTGCGATGCCTTGTTGAGGTGGAGAGTAGATGAGATAGTTGCGAGGATAGATCCGACTTTGAACTCGACGGCGAGATGCTTGGTAGTGGTAAGATGCTGTTATTCGAGGACGAGGCCTGCACGGAGTTCACCCGCACTCGGGCATAGCTATCCTCGACGGACGCCGTATGTGACTGCGACCCGTCATACTGAGAGTGCCATGGATGGCTTGCCCTGACAGACGCGCTAGAATGGCGGATGTGTCCCTGCGAACGCCAGGAATGATGGTCGGTGGTACGGTTGTCCATGGCTGCGTCTCTACCAGATATCTTTGAAATGAAGGTTGGTTGCACGTCCTGCTTCATGCAAGAGGGCCCTGGTATGCTGGGCGGCGGCGGTATAGATGTGATGGGTGTGGAGAAGGTAACCAACTGGGAGGACATGTGCTGGAGTCTGTGGGTCCGGTGAGGACACTCTGCCAGCATCAACCAGGATGGACCAGAGCTGCCGGAGCGGTATAATGGCTGCTAAAAGAAAAGAGTTTAGTAAGAGAGCGGGCCCAGCGTGTTGTTAGCTTCAACTTGAGCGGTTGTAAAGAGCCCGCATCCATTCATTGAATATCGCGTTAGCGCGAAATGGCCCGTGGGAACCACCTGCCTTGCGTGGGACAAGGTATGACCAAGCGCTGCCGCCACAAACAATATAACGGCCTCTTCAAGAACAAGGACCACCACATCCGTCCTTCACTTTATAACCCCCCACCTTCGCATCTATGCCTTCTCTAGCCATGGACGCAGCATCTCCTGGAACCTCCGCGAAAACCGCAGCCGGATCCTCGAAAAAACGCGCTCGTTCAGACGACCCGCCTGCCGAGCCCCGGGACGGGAAGAAAGTCAAGTTTGACGAAGCCGAGTCGAGCAGGCAGGCTCGCGAGAAGAAGCAGAAGAAGAAGCGCGGAAAGAGGAGGAAGATGTCTGTGACATCTGCCGAGAGAAGATCGGCTTCGCCGACGAAGGGCGACGGACCCAAGGAAGACGCGTCCTCGGTTTCCCCCACTACGGAGGCAGACAAGGATTCGCGTCCTCTGGAGCGTGTGCCGCGCGCCAAGTCCGTCGAATTCGTTGAGGGCTCGTCCTCGTCGTCTTCTGGAACACTGCCATCGCCTCCGATCACCGCAACTGCCGAAGATAATAAGCAAGCTTCGACCACCCCCGTCGCAGCGAAAGACAATACCCCAGCATCGTCTCCCAGAGCTTCTCCCAAGACTCCACTTAAACCCCCCTCGTCGCCTGCTCAGAATAAAGAGACGTTGGATATGACAGAATTGTCCAAGAAAGCGAAGGTGCGTATTTCTGTAAGTCTGTCGTATAGGCTGGTATGCTCAAGAGCCCTCGCAGGCGCACGATGCTCTATTTGCATCCCTTCTTCCTTCCCTCACCTGCCAGATCTGTCTCGACCTGCTGCACAAGCCCTTCGCTCTCGCGCCATGCGGTCACACCGCCTGCTACGACTGCCTAGTCCGCTGGTTCACCGGTCCGCCTGCACCCGGCCAGGCAGCAGGCGTGCCCAGCCCGCACCGCGCAAAGACCTGCCCACACTGTCGCACTCCGATTCACGAGCGCCCCGTCGAAGTGTGGAATATCAAAGACTTGGTCGGCGCAGTCACGAAAAGCGGCCTCGCCACTTCATACCCTCCTCCACCGGCCGCCGAGCCGGCTGCAAACGACCAGGACCCGTGGAACAACATATTCCCCAAACCTCTCCCCGACGTCCTGCGTCGGATGTTCGGTGGGCCGCCCGACGACGATGACGAGGGCGGTGAAGACATGGGTATGTACGATCCCGCCGACGGCGTGTTCCGCTGCACGGTGTGCATGCACGAGATCTGGGGCGCGGAGTGCTCGGAGTGCGGCAGGCATTACCCCGGGCACATTAACAGCATCCTCGACGAGTCGGACGACGGCGATAATGACGGACTCGGGCCAGGCGGCCTCCCGCCGTTGTGGCGACCTTGGCCCGTCCCGGGCCTTGCTGGGCTCCTGAATGGCGGCGAGGAGGCAGATGAACTCGACGGGGATAGGTTCGAGAGCGCCTCTGACGGGTCGTATGAAGGCAGCTTCATCGATGACGAGGGTGGGGAGGTCATAGAGCTCTCTTCCGCTTCAGGGGATTCGGTCGTGCCGAATCCGCCGCGGCGGGTGCGGCGGAGAGATGGGCGGAGGAACGCGCCTTTGATCATCTCCGACGACGAAGAGGACGAGCGCGAACGAGAGGCGCAGCGCAACCGTCGCCGTAACGCCGCCCCAGCTGCGAGGCCCACCCAACGTCGAGTCGTGGTAGATTCTGATGAAGAAGACGAGTGAGCACGCTTTCATCTGATATTTGTTGGTCTGATTGATTGACTCTTCTGCCTTTTCAGTGAACTCGTAAGGTGGGCAAATCCCCCGCATATAAACCTGCCTTTCCCGAGTTTTCATATTTTCAACAGTGACGGCTCTGCGAGCGGAACTAGGACTAGCGTGTCGCACGGTGGAGGCTACTCTTCGTGAGTTACTCTTACCTCCTGACTCTGAATACGACATTGAACTCATAATTTCGTCGACCCTCAGCGTGGCAGAGGATGACGACGGCTCAATAGCCCGCCCGCCTATTCACCTTGCCCACCTTCTGGGCCATGGTGGTGGCAGATTCATGGAGGAGGGCTTCTACAGAGCGTACTCGGATTCCGATGACGACGAAGACACGATTGAAGAATAAATCATGGTACACAATTTTGGCGAGGCAAAGTGGAGGGATAAGCAGATTCTAATCGCTACTATTGCTTGGCTATACACTAGTATTCTTATGCCCTATGCCGTGAATATGTGTTTTTGGGAATGTGTTGGTGTAGTTGGTGGTATGATTGCTGTCCGAAGGCCCCTGGTTGGGCTCCTTGTAATGAAACCACGAATATCATGTTCACTTGACTTCGGCGGGTACAGCACGTCCACATAGTGATAGGATGGTATGGTCTTCTAGAAGCAGACATCAGAGGACAAGCCCATAAGCGCTTAAGCAACTACATACATGAACAGTGAAGTGACCGTTTCGTCCAGACGAACCTTGTAGCAGACTCCACCAAGGAACGACTATCTTCCTGGGTCGAGGTCAGCAATGGAGACTAGCAGACTCCCAGCTTTGCAGAGCCCGGAACAGTCGGTAGTACAGAACTATGTACTTACTCACAAACGACTTACAAGGGATCACACCGACTTTGCAGAACATGGATACAGTGCAATATTTTGATTCATGAGATACAGTAGCTTATGACCTAAGGTCCTCCCCAACGCGGCTTGATATTGGGGTGGAGTGCAGCCTCCACGAGCGAGGCGCTGCGCGACGACAGCGATGTCCATGCGAGCATACGACGTGAACGGGGTACATATGGCGGCTAGAGCCTCCCGCATATTTTTTCGTGAAAGACAAGCTATGCCGCTAGCTCAGCAGCCTTTTTGGCCATTTATTCTGCGAGGAAGGTCAAGTCAGGGCCGGAAGCAGAACAAGGAAGGAGGGGGGAAGACGCACTGGAGCGGGCGCGCATCTTTCGGCGTTTGCGGCGGAGCCTGCGGGACCTCTTTTTCTTCCACTTCTCTCTCATACTGGAGGGAACCTGCGGTCAGAAAAGGACAACGGATAGACACAGGGGAAACGTACTTGATGTGATAAGGGAGAGTGCTGGGTCCGTCTGTGGCTGGATCGCGCGTAATGAGGCTGCGGGGAACTGTACAGTAGCTGACATAACCTTTGATCGCACGCCACAGGCGCGACATCCCCTGTGTACGACCCATAATACCGTGACCGCGCCGTGCAGGAGATGGGCAAGAAACGCAAGCGTGTAGCGGCCGCGCTCCATTCAGAGCTCTCGGAGTATGCCTCTCTCATCCGTGTTCTCCGCACGAACGATGCGCTAGATGTTGTCCCACACCTCGCACCCGCCACTTTCACTCCAGTCGACGACGATGAAGGCGAATCCGAGATTATGCCCTCTGGCACGCTCTCTCAGCGGGAGTCTTCTCCGCATGAGGATGATTTGGAGTCTGAGACGCAGCTGCCCGGGAAGAGTAGGGATACTTGGACTAGATGGCCTCTTATGGCGGACGACGTTCATGTCCCTGAGTGGAGTTTCGAGGACGAAGTTCGTCTAATAGCGCAACAGACCCTTGACTCTCGGGGATCCACTCAACCAGCCTCGACCTCTGGTGGCTCCCATCGGGGCAGTCAGATTCCAGAAGCTTCTCAGGCTACGGCAGAGGATGGTGAAGAGGATGAGGACGGTCGTCTACCAGCGTCGGTTGTTCAGAATCTTGCTACTGCTGCTTCCATCCACTTCGAACAAGTCCTCTCCGCCATCGCTTCTCATACACCGCTGGTCGAGAAGAGCATGCAAAATAGGCTCAAGCCAGTCGGATGGGAGAATGTCCTCGGGATGGTTAGTGCATCGGGTTTAATGGATGAGAAGTCAGTAGCTCGTAGTTATCACCTTGCCATGTACTTACGTATCTATACCAGGTCTATAATAAATGCTCAGCATCGCCTGGAGGCAATTTACGGAGCCGCCCGTCGTCCTTGTTCGTACCTTTACCTTCACTTGCTGTTTCTCGCGTCTCACCTCAACTGAAATTCTTCAGACGCCGGCCGGGCTGCCCTGGTTTCCTCTTCTCGTAAGGAGTTGTCTGAGACGCTGAAGCCCTATGACCTCAGCTACCTGGACTACCCATCTATCCCGACGAAAGGCCGACGTGGTGACACTATCAAACGTTTGTGCATCCTAGCATCTCATGGTGCCGTTGTTCTCTTCTGACGTCGTCCCAACTTCAGGTCGGAGAGGCCCATATGGAAAAAGGTCGAAGGACATAAAAGAAGAGTCAGAGACCTCGGACTCGTCTTCTGACGACAAACCTCTGGCCAAACGAACTGTCAAGAGCCCCGTCACGCCCTAGAGCGTTGTCAACAACGATCGTCTGAGAGGAAATTTCTTGACAGCGACATTCGACCGGAATCGGGTGTCCTGCACGCGATACGGTTCGCCGCCCACTCTCCCTTTGCTGCAATCAGCCTCACTCACGCTCTGACGGTCAGAACCCCAAACGTTGGCAGCTTATCTGTAAAGCTCTGCGGCCGTATCCACGATTTTCCGGTATGCTCACAAGCCTGGATACAGACGAGCGAGAAACCTCTGTTCTAGCCCTTCCAGCCTACATATCCTGAGCACCGATTTCACCAGCAAATAACCCGTCAGCGCGCTTCTTGGATTGTCCCGTTACTACATACCGGGCGGTTCGCGTTAGCCATAGAAGGGGACCGAGGGAAAGGTGAAGGAAAGCGCCTGCGCGTCCTACACATAATTGTACAGCACAACACCTAGTCTACCAGTACATCCACACATCAATTATCCATTTTATCATCAGGCAGTACCAGTCATAACCTCATACAACCCTTCAACCTGCCTCCTGCCCAGCTTCTCACTCCAAAACCGCATAATCGGCTCCCACTCATCCCTCGACCTCGGCATGCCCTCCCCACTCTTCCGCACTTCTATCACCGCCTCAAACCCCTTCTTGAACGCGACCATCGCATCGCGCGGTAGCACGCCCTCCGCGGGCGGCGGCCGGTCGAACACCAGAATCGGCGTAGGGCACTTCGCAGCGGATGTCGGGTACGAGAGCAGCGGGCCGATGACGCTCACTATGGAGCCGAGAGATGTGGACTCGGAGGAGTGCTCCCGCCACCAGCGCAGCGTGGACTCGGCGGCGACGCTCCCGCCCTGCGCGAACCCAAAGAGATGGATCCGGTTCGCGGGCCATGCGCAGTCGGTTGTGAGGTGTTGGAGGACTTTGCTGAGGAGGTCGAGTGCAGGCGTGGGGTTTGGGTGTGCGAGGAGCTCGCCGAGGAGGTCGAAGGACTCGTACCATTGGTACGCGGGCTCGTAGAGGTATGGGATTCTGAGATCATGGTTAGAGAAATATCAAGGTTTAATGTTGGATAAGAGTGCGCATAGTGCACAGTGTGTGACAAGAAGTGGTAGGCTTACTGTTCTGGAGCACGGAGTGCGAGCGTTGCAGTCTGGGGAAGCTTAAATGACTTTCCAAGCTTGCTGAAAGGGACATGGGTGTCCCCTGCATGCGTAGGAGACGATCATCAGATAGCGGGCCTGTTCGAAGTACGAACTAAACTTACCCAGACCGTGCAGGAGGATGAGCAGATTCTCATCGGTGCCATCGTCGCTTGGGGTGTAGCTAAATGGTACAGGGATCGCGGAGGTCTTGAGAGGTGGTTTCACTCTTGGAGTGGACGATGCTGGTGCCTCACGAAGATGGACCTCTTGAGACATATCGCTATATATCTGGTCAATGTTACAAGATGGAAAGAAAGCGATCCTGCTAGAGTGGTTCAATACTTTATGAAACATGAGGGTGTTAATGAAAGTTAGTAGAGTCGTACCGTAAGTAGCACCCACTTTTGTTTCAGCAGCGATAAAGAGCGCTAGAAATACACGACGGACCCGATTCGATGCACTGGAACAGCGTTCAAGGATATTATGTCGGCAGGTACAGCGATTGAACTTGAACTTGAACTTATGTAAAGTAAGAGTCAAGATGTAAACTTGTTCAGTCAAAACGAATCCGAGCTTTTTACTCCGCGAGTCGCGGCACTTGGATACAACACAAACGGACTAGGACTCGACCATCATGATACATCATCGCAAATGCTACAAAAGCACATACATCGTCGACTACTGCCTGTTGACAATCGGTACAACGCTATCCTACAGCCAATTATGCAGGAACATATCCATTCTTGCCCAGAACGACCCCAAACGCCGGCCCACCCTTCCCAAACATCTTCCTCAGGTCACCCACCAGCTCCTCCGGCTTCTCATGCGCAGCAAAATGACCCCCGCTCTCATGCTCTGCATCGAAAACGACGTTTCCCATAGTCCAAGACCAGCTATAACACGGGTGCATGAGTATTTCAGCATCTGTGTACGAAAAAGATGTCGGACGCACTCTTTCGGGAGAACCCTGAGCTCCCTGGGGAACCGCGAAAGCCCAAGCGGGACCGTCGGACGAGACATTTTCATCGCCTCGCCCGACTTGCTCAGTTCGTAGTATATCCTGATCGACGCAGCGGGGCCGCTACGCGAAAACCAGTACACCGAGACCCAGGTGAGGACTGCTCGCGCAGTCAGTACATTGGTCACGTACAGCGCCGAATAGAATGCACGCACCTTCGTCGTCCTCCCATGGGTACTTGTCGGTCCAGTTCACGAGCTTCTCGTAGACCCATGCAAGGAGTCCTATGGGTGAGTCGGCGAGTGAGTAGCCGAGCGTCTGCGGCTGTGTGCTCTGCTCCATCCAGTAGCCGCGCCCTGTCGCAGCGAACTCTTGCGTGCGCTTGAGGCCCTCTTTCTCGGCGGGCGTGTACCATGAGAGCAGATATTTGAGAGACTGGAGGGGCGCAGTGGTAGGCGTCGGGGGTACGGACCTGGGGAAGAGGTGCACGGTGAGGAAACGCAGATAGAAAGTATAGGCAGTCACTTACAGAGGGAAGTTGACATGGGCGGCCTTGACATGGTCTGGGCCGTACTTTGACGCGGTGTACGTAGCTATCTGCCATAGGCAAAGCTCGTGTCAATATTTACGGTTCCAAGTATGATTGACTACGCACCAAGCTGCCCCAGTCACCGCCCTGGGTGACATACTCTTTGTACCCAAGAGAAAGCATCAGCTTGTTCGCGAGCTATATCGTGGGCGCTCAGTATGAGATGAGGTCATCGGTAAAGACAGCCGGGGCACGCACTTCGCCATAATGTACAAGCTGGAAGCCTTTCTTGCGAGGGGCTTCCGAGAACGCGTAACCGGGCAGCGTGAGCGCGACGACATGGAAGCTCGGGTGGTCAGGCGACGACGCCGTTAGCAGCGGCAGGATCTTGCGGACTTCCAGAAAGCTTCCGGGCCCTACAGGCGCCTTTACGGTCAACCGCACGCACTGCAAGACGAAGGCAGCAAACTCACATCCGTGGATAAACAGCAATGGGATCGCAGCCTCCACCTCGCTCCGCTTGTGCACGTAGTGTACGTTCAGCGTTCCATGGCCCTCAACGTCCAGATTGCGCGTGAACATAGGCAGCTCGGCATTGAGCTTCGCCTCCTGAGCACGCCAGTTGAAGCCATTCTTCCAGCGCACTCCGAGCCGGCGCACATCGTCGAGAGGCGCGCCGTACTCCCACCCAGCGTCCTCGAGCTCGTTGGGGAAGCGTGTGACTGCGAGCTTCTCGTGTAGGAGAGTGAGCGCGCCGTCTGGGATGGCTATCTTGAAGGGCACTTCGTTAGCGTAGGTAGTGGTGGACTCGGACATGGTGAGACTGGTGTGCAGTGACGGGACGAGGATAGAATTTTAGGAGCCATGGAGTGAGAGATCCGGGGCCCTTATAGTCACTAGGACGAGGAGTTCGAACTAAGAAAGAAATTCCGTTGGACGAAATCGTCCATCGGATCACACCGTAGTGCCATATGACAGGCTGCTGCGCTCCCGCCAATCAGTCAAGTGCTCAAAGTGACTCAAAGTGAAGGAAGTGTTTATGGTATTAGGAATGTAAGTCTGGACATAAGCTATGTAACATAAAGGGGCTCTTTCTAATGTATAGTGTCGCGAGCTATTAGCTGGTCTATACGAAACATTCGCTCCAAGTTGCCGGAACGAAAAGGCTATAATAAGATTGCTAGTAAGATATTGTGCGGTATTTTGCATGGAATCGCTTGGTGTTCAGCAGAAAGATGTGAACATGTCAATAGAAAACAAAAGACAGGAAAATAGAGATAGCTTTACTGCTGAGGATCGATTGTCTCCTTGATATCCTCCACCTCGTCCTGCTCAAGCTTCATCCGCTTGGAAGAATGTTCGAAGCTTGGACCGGACTCGGTAGTTTCATCGGGTATGTGCCTCTTCTGGCCGGTGCTTCCTGGCCGCACGGGTGATCCATTTAACTTACCACCCGCTTTCGGAGCACCTGAGGGCGGATCGCTCGAGGTATCCGGTGCTACGCGGTTGGACTGAAGGGTATGCTCGGGGAACTGCTGCAGCAGCGAGCGTTGGATACTCATTGCGATGGCTTTGCTGAGCAGCGGTGGGACAGCCGTGGTGATTTGGACGTATTGTTCGTAGCGATGCCCGTTGAACCGGTGTAAATCCTGTAGCAGCCGAACCGTTAGGGCTAGGTTCGAATGTTTTTCAATAGGATAACGGACTGGGAACGAGACAATCCTTGCAAGTTCTCGCGGCGAAATATACTCGTCGACATGTTCTGTAGTTAAGGTACTTGTGAAGCGAGTCCAATCACCCTCGGACGGCTAGTTTACTTACTAGGGTGACGACGCGGCCAGAATTGCGGTGTCCCGGCTGGGACTGGATGGACCATCAGTCAAGAACTGCTCTCAATATCAAATGGATCTACTCACGTGGGTATGGCTGCTCGTAATCCGCAATCGGCCTCTTTTCCGCAAATTCTGCCGGACCTGTAATGTGGTGACCCACCACCTTGTCCTGCATAGCTCCTAGAGCGACAGCATAGTCACTTGGCTGCTGGACCTGGTGACCATCCGGGACAGTGCAGTATACACCCCGCCTCATGTCAAATGCATCCGCAGGCTGCCGCGGGTTGCGCCATTCGAGATCCTGTATTGCATCGCGCACAGTCTGGAATTGCTTGAATGCAGTACCCTCTCTCTGGGAACTATGACTTTCCTGAGGCCAGTCTGGAAGACGCAAGCCAGCTGCTGACGCAATGAGAACCAAGCGCTCGCTGGTCGCAGCCACTCCGTATTCCGCAATGTCCAGCAACTTGTATGAGACAGAGTACCCTCCCGACAGGAGGCTCAGCTCCATGCCATGGAAACCGTACCCGCCATGGCAACCAAGAAATTCCTGAACTCTATAGCATCAGTAGGTTGGAAATTATACCACCGGGCGAGAACATACCGGCCAACCGAATATACACTAGAATGAATGGGATAGAATTCACATTATCTGCTGGAGACGAAGCAATAAGGAGTAACAACTCACCAAGAAGGCGGGCTGTATCTGAGTGATAGCTTGCTTGACCATAGCCGTGAAGTGCATTAATTTCGAATGGTGAGAGCTAATGTTGGATGGCACAGAGATCGTCAAGACGGTCACGCGATCCGGCGGCGCTATCTTTCGAGCTTCCAGATCGTCAAGGAACACCTGCAGATTCTCAGCATGCATCGGAGCATCTGGAAAGTTGAACTAGTCATAGATCAGCAAAGGAAAGCTGTGACTTATTTATGGTCATACTCACTTGCCAACTGATGGCCGCATCCATCCGCTCCTCGACGGCAGCAACGACATTGAATCCAGCAGCATCGAACCCTCGTGAAACGCCTCCGCAGCCGGCATACAGATCCACGACTGAAGCTGCGCTTACACGGGATGGATCCAAGGTAAAGCTATTGTCTTTGTTGAAGATCGTGAGTGTCTTGCCTTTGGCATCGCCTGACATCGACAACGACCAATGGTGGACACCGGGGGGCGCATCTTCCCCCTGTCGTATCTTGATCTCTTTGAATTTGGAGCCCTTCAACCAACGATACACCACGTCGTAGTCGAACTCAGCCTGCTCGATATGGTCTGGATTGACATCGGGTTCGACGAGCCTGATGAGTTCGTGATCGGGGAGGTCACTCAATGTTAGTGGATCGAGATAGACATCCTTGAAATAATCGGATGCAAAGATGAAGCGTGTGCCAAAGATGTGTTTCGGGTTTCCAGAGGTGACCTTGTGGATTGAGATTGCGAAGCGGATGTCACCCATGTTGAATTGGTACGAACATCCGCTGCGAATTTGCTCTGCCGGTTTGCGACTGACCGGCGCTGTGCCGCTGGAACGGCCCGATTTCTTTGGGCTACTAGCATGCGATGCGACGGGTGGAGGGCTTTCAGGTCGATCGAACAATGTCGACAGGATCCCCTAGAAGTAGTGCCGGACATCAGCGTCCTCAAAGGCTAGAGTATTGGGGGAAATGAACTCACTTGCAGATCTGTTGAGACGTCCGCGCCAGTCTCATAATCTTCGTTCGTGTCAACAAGTTCGACATCGCTATCCGAGTCGTCATCACGAGTGAAGTTTAACGGCTCAAAGGCCATTTCGTTGTCTGAATCTGAATCCAAATCGACGCAGTGGGGGCTTGGACTCTTAGCAGGCTTGGCGATATTAGGACTACTAGCAGGCTGTTGCTTCGGAGGAGGATCTGCCGAGGACTCGGAGGGCGATCGACGAGATGGGCTCGGGGACTTCTTCGGTTTAGGGGACGTTGGAACCTCGGTGGAGACTGCTGGGGTGGGTTCTGGAGGAATCGTCTTTTTCGGGCTCTCTACTGCCTTGGGCTGTGGGTGGGCTGGTATATGTTCGACAAGAGCTTCGAAAGGTTGAAGGTTGGATATGCCTTCAGATGAACAGGACGAAATACGAATGCTCTCTACGCGTTTTTCATCCGCCTGTCCTTCCCAATGACAATCGGATATATCTTCGTGATGGTCTATTATTCCTTGATCCGCAGCCAGTAAAATAAGACTGTACTTCGCAGCTCCAGGGGCGGCATCCCACTGGAGACGTATAGATCCGGGCGACGGCCACTGACAGCAAACACCAGTGACAGATAAAGGCGGGATGGCGAATGTTTGGGGGGTGCTCCAGATCGCTTCCTTCTTAGAGCCTGCGCGGGCTTGCAGGGCATACCGGGTGCCTGGCTTGAGGTCAGACAGGACGATAGTCGGCTCGGGGGTTGTCCTGTACTGTCTTGCATCGACTTCTGAATAGATACGTTAGACCCGGATTTCAGTATGGATGTAAAATCTGCCATACCTGTGGCTGGTTCCTTACCGCTGGGCTCCGCTGTGTAAACCAGTTCCGTAGACAACAACGCGTCAAGCTTGACTTCCATGACAGAGACGACAAATCCCCGAGAAGCAGGGATCGAAACGGCTGTCGACCAGGAAACGCTGACCGAGCCCGGAGCATCGATCGTATAGGACAAATTCCGTGGTGTCTGGCCGATGAGGTGCCTCTGGCGAGATTTCAGTTGCTCCCGGCTCTGTTGCGAGACGCCTGAGTCATCGACTAGAGAGGTGCTGATGAACGTAGATGCACAGTCACAGCAGATAGACTTGGTCGTTAGATCGTCTTCTTCGGTGGGCTCAGCATATGGGCAGGCGCTATAGCCTGGCTTTTTATGAACGTAGTCAAGCTTCAGCAGGTTCTCGGTGAGATGCACCTGGTCACCCGTCACTGAGATCTCAAGAACATCGAAGTGGCCTGATTTGAACGCCAGGGATTTGAGGAACCGCGCCGTCTGCACATCCAAGTGCAGCAGTGCTCGGATCGAATGCAGCACATGCCTGACATAGATAGACGCCTGCTCATCCGGCTCGACAGGAGGGAGCGATCGAAAGGCCTTTTCCTGAGCCTCGGCCGGAGTCAAGATAGTCTTGTGAACTCGGAGAGCGTCATATAGGGACTCAGTAAGCAAGACGGGCTTCTTATGCAGATAATCTTCGATAATCCGTCTTGCATCAGTAGTTTCTCGTGAGTAGAAGAAGAAAGCGGTGTCGGAATGTTGCTTTTGCAGCGTGGATAGGAGCGCCTTCGCACAGGCGGGATTAAGATCCTCCACGCCCTCTACATCGAGCACCCTTTCGTTGTTCTGCAAGAGATCCAGATACCGTGTCCGCGCATCGTCGGAAGTCAGAAGCAAGGGCTGCCATATCCTGAAGATTGCTTCGGCTGCATCAGTTCGGTCCTCCAAGGCCGAGCGATCACGGCTCATCGAGATGTCTTCCGCGATATTGATCCCGTATACCAGACCCGTCGTTTTGTCCTTTTCTTCACGCACGAGAATACCCTTCACCTACAGAAAGAAGCATGGTCAGTCGGGTATTACTGTAACATGAGCATCATACATAGATATGCGAGCGATGTTTGTCGTCCAACAATACGCAACCCCGAGTCCACCCAGTGACTTGGCTGTAGGTTAATATACTTGTCGGTGGACGCAGGAAGAGAAAGCGGTCGAGCGCCAGACTGTGCAATGGGATGTTGCGGACTTGAACGATGACACCATCCACGCATCTTGTAGACTTCTTCTCGTGGTAGAAGAGGCGGTCCTCGAGGTATCCAAAGACCCAAACATCGTTTTCGGTATGGTACAGCACGCTTGCGTCCTCCCTCAGGAGGGCATTAATGCCTTTGAAACACGTGTTCAATCTGCATATCCAGCACAGGAGTATAAAGAGACCCACCCATCTTCAAGCCATCGCCGTACTGTCCGATCAAGTGAGGGTTGGAACCTTTGGACGATCCTCCGAGACACCAAGCGGTATCAGGCATGCGCCCTACATTGTAGAGCTCGAGGTCACCAAAACCAGCATGCTCAGAAGACGGTTTCCAGGCGATGTATCCGACAGGCTTCGTGTCCATGCCCCAGGCCGATGGTCTGGACATGTCATAGAGGAAAAGCTCGAGTGGATTTGTTGAGAGATCTAAGGACGGCGCGTCGGCGGCGACCTCCTCCCCTTTGCGAAGTTCCTCAACTCGCACCTCGTGCGGGAAAATGCCGCGGACATCCAGTATCGCATCGTAGAGGTTCTGCACTAACTCTCTGATTCCTGAAGCTGCACCCCACGTGCGGGACGAAGACCGGGATTTGCCGTAGTTGCGGTGGATGTTGAGACCGGTCATACGTTGCCATGAGACGTTCAGTTTCCCATTATGACGGAAGTATGGGAATGTCTGGCGTCTGGAGTTTCCCCTGACCTTCCATGGCCTGAGTCCAGTGGACTTCTTGGAAGAAGAAGAAGCACGGCGTGGCGTAGCAGCAGCTGGGCGCTTCGCGACTTTGACTACCTTGATTTTTGACGCTGCAGCAGAGATGGGCCGAAAGAAGAAGTTGTTAGACCTTATCATGTCAACATTAGAAAATGGGATCACTGTAACAACCTACATTTGGTACCATACGCTTCATCCGAAGACTCGGAGTCATCGTCGCTGTAGTCAGACTCGTGTTCCTCTGAATCACTGGACTCGTCAGGATGCCGCATTGTCTACGACAAATTTGAGAGAGCTGGAGCTTTTGGAATTTAAAGATTAGGGTATGAAAGGAGGGACCAGTTGACCCGCACAATCGCAATATGGGCGACTGGTCCCTGAAGCTAAAGTGCTGAGAGCTCGAGTAGACCTAGAGCCCGAAAATTTTCGAAAAGTGTTGTCTGCGAAGGAAAACACGCACTCAACGCAGACGCAATGGCCTCGGAGAAAGGAGGAAAAAGGAGGGGAATGGTCGCCGCCTGCTGGCAGTGCGATAATAAGGCTGCAAGCTCGGCAACTACGACCCGCTGTGACGGTGTACGTCAGTCGCAAGTCACACATCCACTAATACCCGAGCACTCACTGCTAATACAGGTGCCTACTTATCTACCCAAAGCTCCCAGCTCTCCCTTCCACCTCCTTAGAATATATATTCGTATTATTTATGTCTTGTGCTCAAGCCGCTTTTTGCAGAAAATGATTCATCCTTCGTAGTCTGCCCTCATACCCTCCGCCAAGCTCCTCGGGTCAACCACCCAGATAGCCGCATCTACTCTAAGCACCTCACCCTCACCCACCCTCGCCCCACCACCACGCTCCCCACAATCCATCTCCGCCCCACTCTTCCTCACCTCGCGCACCAGCGCCTTCACGCTCGCGCGATTGGCCGTCATCGTCGTCCACCCGCGCGCCGCGCCCGCGAGCACGCTCCGCACGGTGTGCGCGGTCAGCTTCGGGTTCGCCTTCGTCACCGCCGCGCGCTGGATCTCGGTGTCCGCGAGGGCGTCCGGGATCGCGCCGCGCGGCGGGGGCGTCTCTTCCGAGAGGGAGAGCAGCGCGCGGCAGGTGCGTGTGAGGGCGGTGAAGAAGGGCGGGAGGGGGGCGTCGTGCGGTGTTGGGGTGGAGATGGGCGAGGATGGGGAAAATACGTGGACGGGCGGGAGTGGGATGAAGTTTGCTGGGTATCGCGAGTGTTCCCAGTAGTCCCCGGTCTCACCAGAAGGCGCAGACGACGACTGTCCAAAGAGCGCATACGCACGCCGCTTCTCGTTCGCCCCGCCAATCTTCGCAACGATACGCAGAAACCTGTCCCGCGCCTCTGCAGTCGTCCAAAACTGCACATCGGCGAACTGAGTCGCAGGGTCGTCGGAGCTTTCGGCGCGCAGGCGCTCGTGCATATCTTGCAGCAGGCCCTTCACCATCTCCTGCTGCAGCTGGTCCGCAAGCGCGCGCGAGTGCTCGCCGCCGTCCTCGAGGTTCGCGTCCGACCTGGCGCCGTCCGAGTCGGCGTCGTCGAGGCCCAAGCCCATGATGCGCGCGCGCAGGCGCGACTTCTTCCACTCGAGGTAGGACGCGTTGGGGAAGAAGCGCGCGCGCGCGGCTGCGGCGGAGGGCGGGAGCGGCGTGTGTGTGAGGTCAGAGACGAGTGCGATGAGGATGGAGAGGTCGAGGTTGACGTGCCGCGTCGGCGCGAGGTAGATTTTCCGCGGACGGGGAGGCGGTCGGATGGGTTCGTCGGCGCCGCGGAGCTGCACGTCGATGCCCATGGCGCGCAGCATGTCGAGCGTGAGCCCGATGCGCGGGTCCGTCGGCTCGTCGGTGGCGGGCGCTGGGTGCAGGCGGGTGAAGCGGAATGTCACGTTCGGGGGGAGGGAGGTGCCCGGGAGCGGGTGGGAGTGGGCGGCGGCGAGGAGCGCGCGGCCCATGCGCAGGATGGAGTTGTCGAATTCGGTCTGTGCAAGGCTGGGCCGGTCGACGTCGAGCGAGTCGTCTGAGTCGGTGTCATACGAGTCGATCTCGCGGAATTCGACGAGTAGTCGGGAGTTCTTCGTCCTGCGGGGGTTAGTGCGTGAGCTTGTTATGGTGGGAGCACTGGCGATATACGTACGTGTTGACGCGAACCCAGGATTTGCCGTTTTCTGAAACGACGTCTACCTTTACGCCCGGGGATCGGTGGGAGCCATTTCCCCGCGCAGGTTGGCCATTCGCGGTTTGCTTGCCTGGCGACCTTGCAAAAAACGTCTTGCCGATGGCTACGACAGGCTGTGGCGCGCGTAGCACTTCTTCCCATACGGCGAGTAGGTACGGTGCGTTCGTAGAGGGCGGGTTCAACGACGCAGCGTTGGGGTTCTTAAGAAACTACTAAAAGGCCCATAGATCAGGATCTGCTGAGGGTCGAGTTAAACGATATGTGAACTACCTTTTGAATGAGCTCGATATCTCGTTTTATGGACTCCGATAGAGTACGCAGCCCGGGGAGAGTGTCGCCGCGATTGTGTGCATCTTCGTCCTCCGCATCGATGGACGCGTCCAGGATAGGCGGTTTTGGGACGTACGGCTCGTACACCGCGATTGATTCTGCAACATTTTGGAGGTCATTAAGCTGCTTCTGCAGCTGGGGATGGATTGAAGGGTCTGCTTGTGACATGATTGTGGTGTAGTCCTCAACTTGCTTGTGTGTGTCTAATTGAGAGAACTAGACTGTCAAGTAGATTCTGGAGGCAGGTCGAGGCCGAGGGCGAACCGAACCGAACCGAACCGAACCGGTCGAGCGGGCGTCGCTCCGGGGCTGTCCGAGGCCGCCGCGTCGCGCCCGTTCTGCAACTTGCTCGACAAACCCCAACGTCTACATCCTTTCCGTATTCCTTCCCACTACATTCTGCAAAATGAGGGCCACTAGCGTGCGCATGAGTGAGATGCCTGGACGTAAGTACTCTCCATACGTTCCAGGAGGGCTGGAGTCTGATTCGCGTGGCATGTTCTTGCAGCTAAGGTCTACGTGAGTAGCAGCCCATCCATCTTTGCTCACATGCTCTGCATCCTGCCGCATGCGAAAGAGAATATGTACTGACTTGTTCGTTAGAACATCTGGTGGGGTGACAAGCACGGCGCCCAGAGACAGCGCGGCATCGTGCAGTACGGTACGTCTGTCATGCCAGTCTCCCCTGACCACTCACACTCTGACCTCTTGGTGCCAATTATCGCTACCACTCATGATACATAGGTGTCTCGCCGTTCCGCCAGCGCTCTACCCACCACATGTTCCGTCACTACCTGTTCAACGGCTACCGCCGCCTGGCGTCGCAGCTCCCCTACTGGATCGTCCCCGTGTCTCTCGGTGAGTATGCCATTTCTGCGTCTCAATGCATGCTTATTTTCTTCTAGGTTATGGTCTGTACTCTTGGGCGAATGCGCGCTACGCGTGGCAGGGCAGCAAGGCTGGTCACATCGCGTCTGGCGAGCACCACCATTAAGCAGAGTACAAGATTGCTTGTTTGATCGCACGCTGCCGTACTTTTTCGCAATAGATTTCCAGGTCAATGTGCCTTTTTATAAGAGCCTCTGCGTGCGTGCAATCAGCTGAAAGTGCGTAGAGCGTGGTGAACGAGCGCTGCAGCGATGGTAGATGATGTGCTGCAGGGCTGGCACGTGAAATAGCCTGAGGAGAGAGCGGCAAGGGCAGTGGGTGTACTCTTGGCCGATACCGCGGAGGGACTGAGAAAGATATGTTTTCTGTGGAAAGCGGAAACCATTCGGGGCGAGATTCCCACGGCGGGACACCGGCGTCCTGACGTCAATTGGGCACTCCCGGGTCCGTCGGAACGGCGCTTGCCTAAAAACCCGTCCCCAGCCTTCCCCAGGTCCCCATCTCCTCTCTCCTCTCTCATCGCAATGGGTATCCTCGACATCGTCCCTGTATGTTTCTTTTGTTTCTGCTCTTTGATCTGAATGCTGAACAGGATCGCTGGCGCATCCAGGCTGGCGTCTTGACTGGCGACAACGTTCGCAAAGTCTTCGAATATGCAAAGGCTAACCACGTAGGTTTTTTACAAGATCGGAGCGCGCTGAGGCTCTCGATCTGCTCTTATTTGCATTGACTGACCACGGTGCTCTCCCCCCTCTCCAGTTTGCTATCCCGGTATGTTTCTCTCGAGCTTCGTCGCGCCATCGATCTCACCGACGCGTCTCAATCCGTAGGCCATCGTAAGTCGCTATCGATAGTGCCCATATCGTACCACTTCTGAACAGTGCTGTTTCAGAACGTAACCTCCTCTTCGACCGCAAACGCTGTCCTCGAGGCCGCTCGGTCAGTTCCCGTTCGCGTCGGCTCGAAGGACATCATGTAACATTCTCCGAACAGCGATGTCAAGTCGCCCATCATCCTCCAGGTCTCGCAGGGCGGCAGCGCCTACTTCGCAGGCAAGGGTCTCGCCAACGACAAGCAGCAGGCGTCTATCGCCGGCGCTGTCGCCGCCGCCCACCATATCCGCACCGTCTCCAAGGCATATGGCGTGTAAGTCCGCACGCACCTCCGCTCCGGGTCGGACGCTCATGTATGCGGCTTTCCTCCTCAAGTCCCGTCATCCTCCACTCGGATCACTGCGCGGAGAAGCTCCTCCCCTGGTTCGATGGTATGCTTGAGGCCGACGAGGCCTACTACAAGGAGCACCAGGAGCCGCTGTTCTCCTCTCACATGCTCGATCTCTCCGAGGAGCCCAAGGAGCAGAACATCGCGACCTGTGTCAAGTACTTCAAGCGCATGGCACCGCTCGGCATCTGGCTCGAGATGGAGATCGGCATCACCGGTGGCGAGGAGGACGGTGTCGACAACACCGGCGTTGACAACAACAGCCTCTACACCCAGCCCGAGGACGTCCACGACGTGTACGACGCGCTGAGCAAGATCAGCCCCAACTTCAGCATCGCCGCCGCGTTCGGAAACGTGCACGGCGTCTACAAGCCTGGCAATGTCCGACTCCACCCCGAACTCCTCGCGAAGCACCAGGCGTACACCCGGGAGAAGATCGGCGGCAAGGTCGAGCAGCCCCTGTGAGCATGCATGCATGTCCGATATTGAGGTTCCGTGTGCTGACCGGGTCCGTGATAGGTTCCTTGTCTTCCATGGCGGATCTGGCTCCACGAAGGAGGAGATCAAGACTGCCGTCGAGAATGGTGTCGTCAAGATGAACGTTGACACTGGTATGCATTTTCGGCTAGTCTCTCATTCAAAACCTAACCCGAGCTGTGTAGACACTCAGTTCGCTTACCTCGCTGGTATCCGTGTAAGCACTCACACGCCTACTTACTGCGTTCGCTTCTCATCCGATTTTCTGTCACAGGACTTCGTCTTCAAGAAGAAGGACTACCTCCTCACGCAGGTCGGCAACCCTGACGGTGCTGACAAGCCGAACAAGAAGGTTAGCCAATCGCAAATGGAGCTAGTTGACGATCGTTACTGAGTCTTAATCTAGTTCTACGACCCGCGTGTGTGGGTCCGTGAGGGCGAGAAGACGCTCGCTGAGCGTGTCAAGGTTGCCTGCGCCGATCTCGGCAACGTCAGTAAGTAGCCGTTCCTCACATTACGGTACATACACTCACTGACATCCTTCATCCAGACCGCCTGTAAATACCCCTGTATAACTATCGACGACCAGCTGTATCAGGGGGATCCGGGGACGCGAAAGGAAGTATCAAATCAAAGGAGACAGTCTGTATTGCGCGATTTGTCCAATAGCTGATGTCTGTAGTTATATACCGATGTCTTTATAAACCACCCAGTCAAACATCGCATTCCAACCTCCACAACTCAATCCTATGATATAAAATTACACAGGTACTTATGCCTCTTCTCTTCTCTTCTCACTTCACCCTAGGCCTACAGCCTCGTCACCGACCACGTCAACATCCAAAACCGCGCATCCGGCGCAAACCCGGGGAAGTCCCGCGTCACCTCGGTCAGCTCGGCATCCACGCGCACCGTGCCCCTCGCGAACACCCCCCCGTCCCACAGCGCGCGCCAGCTGTCCGGCGAGTGGCAGAACATCGCCTGCCCGTAGAAGATCTCCGCGCGGTGCCCCTTCGCCGGCAGCCCGCTGTGCTGCCCGAAGATGAGCGACCCGGGGGTGGGCGAGAGCAGCCCGGCGAGCGCGCGCGCGAGCTGGAGTTGTTTGTCCTCTTGGAAGAGGTGGAAGAAGGCGGAGGCGTGGATTGCGGAGACGTGTCCGAGCAAGGGGTTCAGCGAGGTGAGCGATTGTAGGTCCGGGACGGGAGTGCTGGGCGGGGAGGTGAGCGTGAAGGGGGGCACGGTGGTGAGGTGCGAGGCGTCGAATGCGTCGCCCGGAACGAAGGGGACGGGGAAGGTGGTTGGAGTCGAGTTGAAGAGCTTGTGGCCGAGGTCCCAGAAGCCTGGTTCACAGGGTAATAGACGTGAGGCGCGCTATATTTTGGGATGGTGATAAGGATTAGGGATGCTTACCCTGTTGGAGGTCGGAGGCTACTGCATTCTGGACGGGGTAGCCGTCTGCGACGGCCTTGCGCACGTCGTTGCCGACTGCATATATGCGCGTCAATCACGGTCGTAGCGCGAGACGCTTCGGTCTTTGACTATCTAGACTCACAGCAGCAGCCGATGTCGAGGAAGATGGCGCCTTCGCGCTCCTTTCCGAGCTTCAGCAGGTCTTTGTACGCGAAGAGGCGCGATATCTTGAGGCTTGAGGGGCCGTCAGTATGCCTAGACACACTTATTGCGCGAAACAGGGTCCCAGCTTTACTTACGTGGTAAACGCAAACCGGCGGATGCACGGGTAGGGATAGATCTGGGAAGCATTCAGAGTAAGCGTGAGATGGGCGGTGTTGCGCCTGCCCAGTACTTACGGCGTATGCGTCCGCCTGGACAGCGACGATGTGCTTCTTCAGCTCGGCGTCATCTTGGATCCCAGTCTGTTGCTTAAAGAACGTGCTTTCCTGCTCGTCAAGCTTGTAGCGCGATTCGTCGAGCTCGACGAGGTAGCGCTCGGGCGGGGGAGGCGGGTTGCCAGTGGCCATTGTGAACAAAGTGCAATCTGCTACGAAGGACGGCGGGCGAAGTCAGTGCTATCTTGGTACGCGGGAGCAAAAGCTTGCTGCTAAATACTACGTGTGTGTTAAAGGACGTGCCTGAGCTTGAGGGAACGTGGGGACAGGAGAGCCGACGGCCGATGGTGTGTATTTTGGTATCCTGCTGGCCAGTGAGCGTGCGTGCTGAGAACGTTTATATTTGGGCGACGATGGTGTCATAGGGTTCTTCCGAATCGACTCAGACCGAGAAGCGCTGCAATGGCCTTGGGAGACGCGGAAGGTCTACTTTATCCGATCCGATTCTATTTGATCTGTAGCTATAGCTATCTGCATCGAAGCAGCAGCTTGCGTGGTAAACATCTATTACAGAAACACCCACATTCACGCCTCGCGAGACTTCTGCAGCTCGCACGCCCGCCGTCTACAGCCTGGTGACAGACCAGCCGAGCCAGTAGCGCTTGCCGTCCGGCACGATCGTCTCCTTGAAATCCGCCTCGTCCGGCACCTCGACGAGCTTCGTCTCGACCCGCACCGTGCCCTTCTCGAAGATCTCGCCGTCCCAGAGCTCGCGCCAGCTGTCGGGCCCGTGGCAGAACATCGTGTGCCCGCTGCCGGACGAGATGCGGAAGCCCTTCGTCGGGCGCGAGCCGTGCATCCCGAAGATCATCGAGCCCGGCTCGGGCGAGAGCAGCCCCGCGGTCGCCTGCGCGAGCTTGAACTGCTGCTCCTCGTCGAAGAGGTGGAAGAAGGACGACGCGTGGATCGCGGCGACGTGCCCGCGCAGCGGGTTCAGCGACGTGAGCGTCTTCAGGTCCGGCCGGGGCGTCGTCGGGGGCGCCTTGAGCGTGAAGGGCGGGACGATCTCGAGGTGCGCGGGGTTGAACGCGTCGCCGGCGATGAAGGGCACGGGGAAGCTCTCGGGGGTCGAGTTGAAGAGCTTGTGCCCCAGCTCCCAGAATCCTGATCAGGGAGCAAAGTCGCAGTGAGACATGGGCGATAGAGGTGAATTCCTGGGTGTGCTGTACCTGGCTGCAGATCCGATGCAACGGCGTTCTGCACGGGATAGCCGTCGGCGACGGCCTTGCGCACGTCATTACCAACTAGGGGTGGGGTTCATCCTTAGAATCGATCGAAGGTGTCTGGACCAGATAGATGTCACTTACAGCAGCACCCAATATCGAGGAAGATGGCGCCTTCCCTCTCCTTGCCGAGTTTCAGCAAGGCGGGGTATGCGGGGAGCTTGGCGATCTTCAATCTGGAGAGAATGTCAAGGCATGCAGATGAGGTATGAAGCTTTCTTACTTGGCGAAAGCGAAACGCCGGATGCATGGGTATGGGTATACCTGAATATCATTGTTAGAAATAATAAAACTGAGTCGAATGCGCTCCCATTGCTCACAGCGAAGGCTTCGGCCTGTGCGGTGATGATATGCTGCTTCAGCTTTTCATCGTCCGTAATGCCAGTCTGCTGTTTGAAGAATGCAGTTTCCTCTTCGTTAAGATCGTACTTGTTGACATCGATGGGCACGATGTAGCGTTCCGGAATCGGGGCAGGGTTGACGTTGGCCATGGTGTACTTCGACTAAATAGCTGGATGATTTGTTAGTACTGCGAGGAGGAGATGAGAGAAAAGCTAACTCACCTTGACTGACGAACTTGTGCTCCAGGATACAGTGGCTTTATATATACAGGCTTGACGCTCATGGCCGTCGGGGGCACCGCTTCCGACGGGCTCATCCCGGACTGCGCACGCAACTAAGTACGACGTTGACCAGCAATTTCGATGTCATCCGATGACAGTGCAGCAATATGTTGGCGTACGCCAGACTGGGTGGACATGTACGGTACCCTCATATGTTGCAGCATCGCCGCGCAGGGTCGTCTCGCGCGCTTTCATACTCACGTGCGGCCCATTGCAGCGTCGCGCAGCCAATCAGCACTCTTCGTTTCTAGACTCGCGCTCATCGAACGTATAGGGCGTTATTGGCCTAAAAACAGGCAGAAACTGCGGGTTTGGCATCATGCAATGAGTAGACTTCTTGATAACGAGGGATGTGGTGTAAGGAATGGGTGGGTTGGACACAAGACGAGTGTGTGAACCCATCCTCCGGATTCATGACCATCCATCCTCCGCTGCCATCACCGGACTCCGGAGTCGGTGGTACATATAATTGAGCTCAAGACTTCGAGCCAAACAGCGTGTGAGGCATGTGTTGGGTATCTGGCGTTCAACCTATGCAGAACGTATAGTGTAAGTATGAGAGTGAAGGAGCGGGTGCCAAGAAATGCGGACGCACGAAAGCCGTGTAAGCATCATCTACAAACCACGCTAATCCGCGGAGCTGAGTCGTCTCGCCTCCGCGCCCGGTGGTGGCTCAATCGGGTTCTGGCGCTCTACCATGTCGCTGGTGGGTCCGGGCTCGAAATTCAGAGGTGGTTCGGACTCCGTGTTCTCTGAATTGAACTCGCGATCAAACTCTGACTTGCTCCCACATGTGCAGCAGCCTGAGTACGACGGGCCTGTGGGGGGTAACATGTGACCTCATGAACGATGGAGAGCCATTGATTTACTCACCAACTCCACAGAAGGCTTGCATTGTTGAGAAGATGGCAATGCCTGATGGACAGGAAGGACTGCTCAGCGGTGAGGGGAATGGGAGGCGGTAGTGGACGACATACAGCAAACCCCAAAGATACCTACGCAGCATTCACAACCGTCCGACATGATTCAAGAGCTTCAATTAAGAGTGACGGGTTACTGATTCCGGTATTCCAAAGCGACACGACAAGTCAAAGAACGGACGAAGTCAAAGGAAAGAGGTGGGGGTATCGGGCCAACGTCAAGCTGGGCCGTGGATGTGGTGGTCTATGAAAGAATTCGAGCAGGCCGCAAGAAGAAGGGCTTGGTAACTGCCGAGGAACCCCATGGCGGGCCGTAATTTATATGCGTCTGCCGACGAACGAGGTTGACCTGAGAAAGCGCACTTCGGGATGTCACAGATGTGGGATACAGAGCATAGAATGCACAGCTCAACGATGCGGTCAAATCACTGATTTCATGGCAGTGCGCGCGCTCATTTGGTGATATCCTCACTTTTCTGGGATGTACGTCTGACTTCCGTCCAGGTTTCAACGAACATCCGCCCCCTTACGACAGAAGAGTTTCATGGGCCTACCCTTGGCAGATGCCAAACTGTTTCAGCGGCCAGCCAGGACCGAGTTGAGATTTTTATAATCTTTCTATCATGTGCTCTCGGCGGACGTCCTCTGCTACTGCGGGTCGCTATGCAATAGACCTAGATTTCTTTCACCAGTCATCCGTATCCATCTGCGCCCATGACAAGGCATTGATTATGGGTGCCGTAAAGTCTGCGTGATTGCATGCTTGCTGTTTATTTTGTAATTGCCGGAATTATACACCTGCACTTACACCGACTCCGATCGAGCTCGTGGCCAGTTGTTGTTCACTTGAACTAATCAAGGTCACACGATGACCTTGAATTGGAATCCGAGAAGCAAGGGTGCACCTTCGCAACGACTCACGACCTTGGCACTTGAGTTCACAGCCAGTATGAGGTGCAATCTATTGCTCTTTGACATGTTCAGACGGATTATGGAAAGGTGCACAGATTCTTACAACTTCATTTAGATGCTGATGGCAGAAGGCGGTACAAGACGTCGTCCAAGGACGTCGGTGATTGTATCCTAGGTTCTGACCAATCTTGCAGAAGTGACTGATCCTCGATGAGAGACCAATTGGGGGACTGTGTTGGACGGATATGGGAGAAATCTTGTACGGCGAAGTCCTGCTTCTGCGTGGACAATTCAGTTCTCAAGATCATCATTCCGTCAAGACAGCTACTCACGTCCTGAGGAAACCCAGTTGTAGGAGCCCGTGAGAACTCCAGGAGTGAGGGCGGGTAGTGTGCAAATCGTATCCTAGAGCAATGCTCAATTATTGGATTGGAGGGTATCTTAAGGTACACGTCTATAGCCATAGAGTAATGCATGCGAAACTGAAAGTGCCAAGGATCGTGTCAGTGAGTCACTAGAGCTTAGTAGACGGGTCACCGCCGTAGAACGTACTTGATGACAGCCGACAGCGAGAACACATCTTTGCAGATTGTGCAGCATCACGCTGCCACTGATGATGGGCAAGATGAGAATAGAGTCGTGGACATCTCGAATGTGGAGAGTAGAAAAAGGCGGCGCGAGGGAGATGCCTTCGACAGGCATGCATAGGTCTACAACACAATGATTCACGTTGGAAATTGTTAGATCCGGGTTGGACAAAGCAGACGCTTTTGACGCTAGCGGCAGGGCTTGTAGGGATATGTGGCTGTTTGACTGATCTTTGAGTGTCAGGAACGTCGAGGGCGATGTGCTCGTATGGGGATGCGAATCTGCAGGTGCAGGTGCCGTCGGTGCCGGCTTAATGGATGTAGACAGTACGTCTTTCGGAGGGATCGACGAAGGGGCTTTGCGCTTAAAAGAGAATTTCGGCTTCGCCGTAGTAGAAGATCGAAGGTCCTCCAGGAGGCCTTCTAAAGCGGTCATTTGCTGCTCGGCGGTGTATATAAGGATATGTCGCTATAAGGTAGATCTGAACGTACCGCTTCGCATTGGCGCTGATCATAAGAGGGAAGGATATGAGTTGCATCCACCAAGAGCTTTCTGAGCTTTGCAGCCTGGATGGATAAATCCCCGATATCGGGATGGGCATTTCCCTTCGCTGCTTCGAGACTAGCCGCCAAGGCTGTAGAACGATAATGAGAATGCATTCATTGCGCGACGAAGAATGACGAGACCAGTGCTAGATGTTTGAAATTGGGAATACAGTTCCAGGGCGAGTGCTCGTCCACCAGGTTCGGCCATGTCAAGTCGAAAGCTGATATGTCAGGCTCCGGCGGATTGAACTTGAAAGAAGTAGGAAGGACTTCAATCAAATGACCGCAAGAGGCCGCCCATGTAACAAGTACTGCTGATTTCCGCACCCGATCGCGACGCGCGTCGTGAGCTGACCGCGTGGTTTGTCTGCCGTAGGTATCCTTTGTCTCAGCCGTTTGGAGTGGGGGCAGACATGCGTGATCACTTTAGATCGGACAGCTTTCTGGGCTACACTAACAGATTCTGTTGTACATTATGATGCATGGGATTGGGAGACAGCACAAGAACAAGATAAGCAAACGAGAAATTTCGGGGACGGGTAGTATACACGGGACTCTATTGGATCGACGACAGCTTAACGGCCGTATCTTATAGGCACAAGTAAGCGAACGTCCGGTAAAGAAGTAGGAATACGTACTTCTGCAGCTCCCACTCGCGGTTATCAAGAGGACACACGTTACGGGTCTTGAGCCATCGGGAGATGCAGTGGAAATGGAAAGCATGCTATCGAGACGGTGAGTGGTCATCGAGGATAGGATGATGTACGCAAGGACTGACGTTACAAATTCCCCAAGCAGCATTGCACTCTTCGCTGGTGGCCGAAACTTGATTGGCCTGACAGTCTATGCCTATAAGACAGATAATGATATGTACAGATCGTCAAGACGTGTGCAATGGACTCACATAGGTCCATAATGTGGTTCCTGCAGATGGCACAGTTATCGACGACGATGTCTAGCCATTAGTGGTGTGTGAGATGAATATCATTCCGACATGGTATATGGCCTTGGAATCTCGAGACTCACCCCAAGCCCAAAGGGCGACAGCGTTCCACTTTCAAACCAAGGTCATGTCAGTTTAGACATCGTTGCGCCACGGGGATGCCGATCTAGTTGACTGACCTTCTTGACCTCGAATCTCTTCTTGGCATCCTTACCATCCTTCTTCACGACGACACCAGCGGGAGGATCAACGTCCATGTCGGCCATGATGGAGGAGATCAGACAAGTCAGACGGGGATGCTTTAAGGTGGCCGCTCGTGGAAGAGCAGTCGCTGTGGCGGTCTTCAGAAACGACCTCACCAGTATAACCCGCGTTTGTCATGGATTACATAATTGATACGTTACGAGCCGTGTGCTATGTATTCTGCTCAGATCTCTTGAAACTGCTTAATTCTGAGCACACAAGAACAGTTTAGAGAGATTATTCCTTGTACATGCTGAAAATATGGAGGCTTTGAAGAGGGTAGAGAACTGAAAAGCCAGGAAGGAGGCAGCAGAGGCCCAAGGAACGTAACGCAGTCACATGACAAGACGCGTACACGAGTTGACCTGCCCTAAACGTCGAGCTGTCGCTGGTTCGAGTTGGTCCTCGTCGTTCAGTGGCGCTGCCTTTTGGCTCCTTACGCTTCTTCTTCGCTCTGGGCGACGTCTTGAATATGTACTAACTCCCTTCGATTTTTACAGAAACAACTATGTCAAGCTATTCCTCAGATCCCTCGAGGTCGGGCCCTCGCTCGCCCCTCTTTGGAACTGCAACATTCTCGTCTTTAACGCAATCTGCTGCAACGCCTCTCTCAATATCGAGATACTCCGCTTCATCCCGCTCAGGTGAGCTCAGTATTCCTTTCAAATTGCATGTGGCACAGTGCTTGTTCGACGAGGTGCATGAGGCACGATTCGTCGGTTGAAGTGGGGTGGGGAGGATGGGCATGCATCTGGGATGCAACTATGGTACCAACTGATGCGAAGGAGGCGTACGGTCTCTGTTCATGTCCAGATTGCCTGTACTGGCGTCCCAATCTTTTGGTCGGTCACTAACATGTTTGTTGCAGGGACACCTTCTCACTCGTCGGACAGTGACGATGTATCCTCTGGCCGTCAAATGCGTCGGATTGTGGTATCCCCGTCCCCCTCTCGATATCGGGGCTCCGGCTCTGATACTTATACCTACTCTGACGACAACTCAATTGACGATGCCGCCGAAGTCGAGGATGCCCTCACTAACCTTGATGAAGAACTGTCACACACAGAAGATGCGCTCACGGAATGGTCCCGGGGATCATCCTCTGTTACGCCTTCCTCTTACTTGAGCGGTTCGGCTACCTCCCCAACATTCACAAGCAACACTTCCAGCTATATCCCCTTCACTAACACGCTTCGTGATGGTAGGATTCTGAGTACCATCACGGAGCGCACAGAAAACCCGTCCTCGCGTCCAACATCCTATAACCTCTCGGGGCCACGACCCAACTCGGCTGCTCTAGGCCGCTCGTCCCCTCACGTTCGCGGTGCTACCGAACCGGCTTCGGGCGATCGCGCAATACCCCCTCCAGGTCGTCGCGCTGGCGACTTGATCGCTTTCTTCGAGGACAAGAAGTCGACATCCGCAAGCAGCAGCAGTAGCTACGGTCACAGCCGTACCCTCTCTGCACCGTCTGGCCCGCGATCTCCGAGCCCGTATACCTCCACCAGCCAATCCATGCCGACATTCGGAACAAGTAGTGGAACGAGCTATGGTTACGGTAGTAGTTATGGCTCTCGGCCCTCTTCGCCTTCGAAAAGCAGGACTGGCACGTCCTCGATGCTCTCTTCTTCTGTCTTGACACCTCCTCAGCAAACCAGCTCCTCAGGCGAGGAGTCTAGGACAACTCTCACAAACAACTTCACATCCAGTGCCTTCACATCAACGTCATTCTACACCAGCAGCGACACAGTCACCGCCACTCCGGCGGCTCCTGGCCTTAGGAGGCCTCAGACGTCGCCCCGGTCTCCTTTGACTTCAGTCCGCAACATCGTCGCGGCCTGGAAGGAGCGAGCTCCGCCAGGAAAGTCCAGCGCGATTTCTCCTGGGCAGCAAGGTGTCTCGGCATCTAGACAGACTGAGCCTTCTCCCTCAGGTGATGGCCTCTTCAGCCTCAGACGTCGGGCTGAAAGAGGTAGCATAAGACTGCGAGACTCTGCGACGACCGATGCAAGTGGACCAGGCCGAGGGAGCACTACGTTTGGTACCGCCCGTTCAAGTCACGACTCCGCCCTTCTCGCCACCCCACGCACAAATACTACTTCGCTCAGTAGCAGCATTATCCCTCCCCCATTCGACCTTTCCGAACTGGGACCATACGCAAATGCGAATCGGGAGGTGAGTTTACGTCCAGTTGAATTCATCAAGCACGTGATTCCTCCTACCAATTGAATCTTATCTTCCGTCTCTCATCATGTTCATATTCCTGATCTTGGTTTGCACTACTGAACGTTATAAGAATTCTTCGCTAACTTTCACTTTTGGCAGCCCCTTCGAATTGGTTTGCTATGGTATCTCAACGTGCACGCACCGGCGCCATATCGGTGGCAAAGATGCCAAGCTCTCCTTTACCCGCACATGCTTCTGCTCTCCTGGATTGCTCCGGGTGGGGGGAGAGGGATCGTAACACTGGACTTGCTAAACTGCACCGAAGTTCGGTCGGTTCCTTCTCCCACGCACCCTACCGCACAAGACGATGTAGGCACTATCGCTGCAAGGCAGCAGAGCGCCGCCGCCGAAGCGGAAGGGGGAGGCCAGCTGGGTGAAATGGGCCTTCTGGAGATGCTTTGTCCTTTCCAGCTGCTGTACGGTGATGGTGTTGAAAGACTGGGTGCTGAATCTGCACGCGAGCGAGTCCGTTGGGTTAGCGCGATATGGTAAGGATATTCTTAATATGCTTGCCTGGATAGAAACTGACATAGAGTAACAGGGAGGCTCTTGATCGCTCAGTCACAATCCCTGACCGCTCTGAGACTCAATCTCCGACAGGCTCGATGCGCACGATCAGGTCGATGACAAGCAGTACACACTCGGGATCTGGCTCAGGTTCGGCATCTACAACTTTCGTGCCTCCCATGGATTCTATCCCGGACCTTTCCGACTTCTACTCCATATCTGGCTCCAGCTCTGGTTCTGGTCGTCGCTCTCTGTCTCGTGCCGTCGATGATGCAACGGTGTCCAACCAGACATATCTCTATCCTGGTGATCCCCGTGTCATTGCGCCGAGTCGCAGCAGCTCTCTTCGTCGCACAACTTCCATGACAGACTTGGACGAGGAGTTCGAGTCGGCTTTACGGCGCGCTCGCGAGAGCAGACCGGGACTAGGGTTCGGTCTTTCTCTGGCAGGTGCTGCACCCGTCGGTGAAGGTTCTCCTGTTACTGTGTCTAGCGGACCAAGACTCGGCCGAGATGTCGTTGTGACGCCACCTCCAAGTGGTCGGCGGTCGCGAGCTCGGTCAGAGGCATCGGTGTCAGCCTCGGATGATGCCTTTTTCTCTTCGGGCCCTTATTCCAGTACTCAGCAGTCCAGAGCATCCACCTTCTATTCGACTTCCGACTACTTGAGATCCACTACTGGGACAGGGACCGGCCTTTTCACCGACGATACGCTTGGATTCACTTCGGAGACAGCTACGGCTACGAATATCTTGCCGTCCACCATCTCCTATCGGGGATCTTCGTCTGCCTCCCACCTCGGCGATTCTCATGATGGAGTAGACTCATCCTCATATACACCATCCTCACCCTCGCGTTCTAGTTTGGCGCGTTCGAGGGAGGTGAGGCGGAGAAGCCGGGTCAGCTCTCGAAGCTACTCTTTGTCGTACCCCACAGGTTCGGAGGAGGACAAAGAAAACTCAAGCTATCGCTACTCCGATGAGTATGGACTTAGCACCTTGGAGTCTTACACACGGACTTCATTCCCGACCAGCTCTTCGGCGCGCACTACAGATGACGAAGGTCTTCCAAGTGACACGACACCGACTACCGACTACCGAACAGCGAAGTCGCCATCAGAAGGATCATTTGCCTCCCTCCCTACCATCCCGTCAGACTATGATACTGCAGAAGTATGCTCTACGGAATTTGGCACGGCGGAGAAATGCTCTTCGGGATCCGAGAGCGACTTCGTCACCATCGACGTTGCGAAAACAGAACCGACGTCAGAGTATGCGACGGCTGGGGTATGCGATAGCGATCGCTCTACAACCTTCACCACTGCAGAAGTCTGCCCAACCGAACCTCCGACGGAGTACAAGACGGCGGAATGCAGGTGCAAACCGGAGGAAGAGTGCAAGTGCCCCACCCCTTCTGCGCGCAGCGTCAGCGAAGAAGGCGTGCGGGAGGTTGAAGAAAAGGAGCTGCGAGAAGAGGGCATTCAGACTGCCATACCAGTCCCGCCAGAGCCCGTCCAGCCAGAGGAAGAGGAGGCTGAAGTGGAGAGTATCATCGCACCCTCTGATATACCTTCCATGCCCTCGATCTCGGTCAGAGAGCCGCCAGTCACCCGTCCTGAAGACGTGCCTCTGCCTCCATCAATCTACAGTCCGTCGCTTTTGTCAAGTGAGATCAGCTCTGTGCGTGACCTGGATTTGGGAGAATCGGTGCCAACTCCTTCCACGATCAAGTCGGTCAGTGTTGGGCTCCCTTCAGTTTCGCTCCCTGCACCATCGCCCATCCCGCGGCCCGAGTCGCTACCAACGACGAGCTTGCTTTCTTCCGTGACCGAGTCAACTCCAACCAGCATGACGCCCAGCGAACAGTCAGAAGGAGGCAGCCTACCGAGCCCCCATCCCGTTCCCCCCAGCCCTTCGATTCGTGAATCTCTCTGGGCTCCTGAGACCGATGATTCGTACGAGTCGTCGCTCCTTCGCGCTTCTCCATCTGTGCAAAGCATGGCCTTGCCCGAGGGTGCCGATGTCTCTTTCGACACATCTTTCTTGCGGCCGACAGCATCGCCCTTCTCTTCTCAAGACTTCGGGAGGTTGAGCACAATCACCGAGTCTCCGTCTGCTCCGTCCTCGGGCATTCCACAGTCGTCATCTTCGGCTTCCCCATCGGACGTGACAATATCTCAGACAGCCTCTTCTCCTATCCCTCCTGCGCAAATGACACCGCCCTCTCAGCCCACGGTCTCCCTTGCG
Source organism: Dentipellis sp. KUC8613 (assembly GCA_002286715.1). Classification (NCBI taxonomy): domain Eukaryota; kingdom Fungi; phylum Basidiomycota; class Agaricomycetes; order Russulales; family Hericiaceae; genus Dentipellis; species Dentipellis sp. KUC8613. The sequence goes on along the minus strand of NSJX01000027.1, from coordinate 59,639 downwards.
ACAACAAGTTCAATTCCAACACCGTCTGTGTCGGAAGAGCCCTCGTCTGTCTCGTTGACCAGGACACCTTCGTCTGTGTCTACGGCGTCCTCGATTTCGATGAGATCCTCCATTCTCGACAATAGATCGTTGTTCGAGGAACCATTCCTGGAGGAACGGTCGACGGTGCCTTCTCTCCTGTCCTCTGTTCGCTCGTTAACGCCTCGATCGGTGCGTTCATTCTAGATTCAACCCCCCCTCTTACTCACTCCTTTCTTTACAGTTATCTCCCGCCCACGTGCCTCTCCCGAGCTCTCCCTCTCTTTCGATGCCTACCCCTTCGTTGAGTGTCAGTATGAGCACGCCGCATAGTGATGCGCCATCCATCCACTCGCTCGAAACCATCGCGTCGCAAGGGCCTCGAGAGATCGTCACTCACGACGTCAATCGGTTGCTTGAGTTCCTCAACCGCGTCGAGGGTCTACGCGAGGAGGACAATCAAGGCTTGCATGATCATCTCAATGACATACAAGACGAGTTGCGTGGTCTTGCTGATTTCCTACGGGATAGAGGGATTGTACAACCACCGGAGCCGGTTATACTATCACGGAAGGATCAATCGGTGGGCAGAAGTAGTGTAGCCCCAAGTGTCGTATCAAGCGTTCCACGCCAACGCGAAGCAGAACCACCGGTATCCAGAAGGGATCAGTCTGTTGGTCGTAGCAGTGTCATATCTCAAAGCCCTGCTGGCCCTCGTCCCCAGACAGCACCTCGCGCTACTGATGTCCCATCTAGCCCGCGCGACATTGCCATCCCGTTGACGCCTCCGCCTCTTAGACCTCTGTCCCCAACCGCAAGTTCACTGTCATCTGTCGGATCTTTCCTTCCTTCCTATCATTCGGACGACTTCAGCTTGATGGAGTCCGAGTCGTATCCGATCCGCGATTCTTTGCCGTCTTCACCGTCAAGCTCGTCTTCCTTCAGTTCTTCGCCATCCTCGTCTTCGGTTGAACTCCCCGTCTCAACTCCGTCGTCGCCTGTCACTTCGGGCCCATACCTTTCGAAGACGTCCTCGTTCACTCCCACTCCTCCGCCTTCTTCACCCACACCAACTAATAGCTCAAGCGAAACAGCTCGTCCACGAGTGCAAGTTCCTAGTAATTTGGAGGACCTTCGCAACCTTCTGAATGCCGTCAAAGAGGTCAAAGAAGACACGAGCGCTTTATGGGACGGACAGCTCTCGACAAACCATATTCTGGACGAGCTTCGGCAGAGATGGCCTCGGGGACAAGACAATGCTGAACTCAATGACAGGATGCAGCGCATTGAGGATTTACTCCAGCGTGTGCTTGCGGACAGCCAAGGGCGACCTCAACCGCCCTCTGAACGTCCAGAATCCCACTATGATTCTGGCTCAGATATTTCGTCTGTCTTCGAAAGATTGCGGCAACAATGGGATAGACGTCATCAGGATGCACCTGCGCTCATTGCACCCACGCCAATGCGGGCACGTAGCTCGCTTGACGATCTTATGGCAGACTTGCTTCGTTCGGGACCGCAACCGCAAACGCAGCCTGTTCAACCTCCCCCTCCTCTGGTCCCGCTGATCTTCAGGCCAGACCTTAGGGGATCTCGACCGAGGAGTGTCAGCCCTACGATTGCTACTGAACTACCTCCACGTCCCCATACGTTCCCCATCAGAGAGGAACCTGTTATTTTCGACAGAGGCCGGCGCATACGGCGCACACCAAGACGACCTGCGGTCCCAGCTTCTGCCATGCCTGGAAGGACGGAATCTCGCATCTCATTCACGCCTGTGATTCCGTCTGGTACCCTGCCACCTGCCAGACAACCAGCTGGTCCTGATGTCATCTTTGACGATGCTGTCAGGAGCGGTCGAGCAAGGAGACCAGGAGGCCCACGAGATGGATTTTACGATGCCACAAGACCTGCTGAGCCTCCTGAAGTACGTTTATTCTACCAAGTCACATTCATATTCTTCTCTGACATGCGTGATGCAGGAGACTGACCTTCAAGACGCGGGACGTCCAACCACAGCCCCTGCGCAACTACAAGACCCCAGCTGGTACAGGCGCCCGGCTGCCGTAGGACTTCATGGCTTGATGTTTAAACTTGATGCTCATATTGTATTACTTCTAGACTACTGAAGCCGATGCTCCACAACCTGGCGCTCAACCATCTGGGGTCGTCCCACCACCCCCACCCCCACCTGGCCCTACAACATTCGCTGTTCCTCCCGTTCCGCAGCCACTGCTTGCATTCCCACCTATCTTCAACGACATGATGACAATGCTCAGGGTATGTAGATATTTCGGATCCTATTCTCAAGCCTCAGTAAATTCATTGTATTCAACAGGATAATCGGAATATGCACATCGCCTCTCTCGAGCAACAACGAGAACTCATGAGATACATGACTGCTTTGAACGATTGGCTCGGTCGGGACGTTGGGGATCGTCAAGCTGAATTACGGGGCGTAACAGCGCGGATTGACAGGCTTAGAGACGATCTCGATAACCTTGGATCTGCTCTACAACCTCAACTATGTGGGTCGGAGCCTTGTGCAGTTTCCGAGCACTGCTAATAGCTTCCACAGATCCTCAGCCAATCGGACAGCAACCAGGCATGGTTGGTGGCTTTGCGCAGCCTCCACCAACTCGTCCGTCTACGATGCCGCCTGGCGCCAGCGGCTATCCTCCACCCCCGCAGATAGTTCCTGGGCAGGGAGTTCAGGGAATGCCAATGCCATATCCAATGCCTGGGATGCAGCAGCCGCCTACTGTGATTGTACCTCCTGTGGTGCCGGGGTCGGAGTCTTCCTCTTCGGCGGTTATCCCGTCGCCCATCGACTACGATAGACCCATTGTCCCGGATATTGAGCGTTTCAACGATCGTCCGGAAGCCCCTGTGTATCGACCTCCTATCCCTGTAGGAGGTGAACCTGATGAGCCTTACGTTCCTTCGTCGCCTTCGTATAGGTCTGGTCATGGTTCTGACCGTGGCTCTGGTCGCGGTTCGCCTCTACCGACGCAGCCAATTACGATAATCCCACCGCAAGACCGTCATGATCAACCACTCGTTATCCAGCCCCAACCAACGCTACATGTGAGCGAACCCTCGCGCTCTAGCAGCAGTGCTAGTTCTAGCTCTCGATCCGCGACGCCTCAAATGCTTCCTCCTGTAATGCCACCGCCGGGAGGTACCACCGTTATAGAAGTGCCGCCACAAGTTCCTCCAGGCGGGCCTTCAGAACTTCGAGACGGCTACCCTCGCCATCCTGACGTTCCCCCAAGTGGAACTCCGGTCATAGTGGAGCCTCTACCCGCAACACAACCCATGATGGGCCCGCAAATACCGCCTCAACCTCTCATCATCCAGCCTATGGGTCCTGGCATGCCTGGTATGCCCGGTATGGGTCCTCAAATGCCTGGCATGGTACCTCCTCCGGCGCCAATCATTGTTGAGGGGGATTCGCGGCGATCCCGATCTCGCTCATCCAGCTCGAGCCATAGACCAAGGAGCTATGACGGAAGATCCAGGCGTTCAAGTCCTCCGCCCATGACAACGGTAGTGGTACCGTCACAACAGGGATATGACGATAGGAGGCCCTCAACCGGCACGAGTTACCCAGACCAGGGAATACATAGACCAACTTCGGCTGTTCACCACATAGAGCCTTCCGTCATCTACCCTGAAGTGCGGTCTCGCCATCCATCGCGGCGGTCGGAGACGCCTGAATCATATCGCTCTCGCTCTCGCTCTCGCCACCGGAGACATCGATACAGGTCGCCTCATTCACGGTCGAGGTCGTATTCTTCCGACTATTACCGTCGAAGACGGCGCCGCTCTCCCGGTGGAAGATACTACGAAAGATCGCGTTCTCGCTCGCGCTCGCGTTCGCGTTCACCCGGTGGTAGACGTCGGCACCATCGGAGGCGCAGGAGCGACAGCCGCTCCTTGTCAGACGATGGCCGTCGTCATGGCCGCCGTTCTGGCTCCCCGAGTCATCGCATATCTCGAAGCCCAACTCACATCAGTCATAGGAGCCCAAGCGCTCACACCCATGTTCCTATCAGCCCTCCCATACAACATCATGTGCCGAGTGAGTTGTCGTACGCGTCTGGGACGAGCCCCGTACATCGGGTCCCCAGTCATCCCAGGTACAGACCCGAGTTTGAAGCAGGCGTCCCGCGCAGCCCTGAACTTCCTATTGTGGTTCCACCTCCCGCTGGCCCTCATACGGTGCAGCGGACGCCAACTGTCGTCTCAGTTGGCCAACCAGAGGACATTTACGTTCGCCCGTCTGAGGGGACTAGGACGCGCCCTAGAACAAGTTCACCACGTAAGATAGCCTATTCTCCCATTCATGATGAGGGATACTGACCGTCTCGTTCTCTCTAGCAATAGAATACCCGTCCCGTCATAGTCCCCAGCGGACGCCTACTCGGCCAATGACACATAGGACAGCATCACCTCCTTTGTCGTACGAGGCTCCTTCAGAATTTCCCCGGGGCGAGCCTACCCGTTCTGAGTACGAACGCCAAGTTCGTGATGCAGCACACCGCCCAGACGTTCCCTTCATTCCGGTTGCACCATCGCAGGCGTCTCGTCGTGACCGGCCAGCGGAGACAGCTCCCACAGCTCCCACAGCTCCAACAATACTTCCCTCTGAGGAAGAGTCTAGTCTCTTCCGAGAGGAGCCGCCGATGGCTGAGCACATACCATATGAGCCCTCGATATCCGATGGAAGACGATCTCCAAGCATGATTGAAGGTCCGCCCAGGACAGCGGAGGACCGCGCTGCAGCTCCTCCTGGAGCAGAGCCCTCTCGTGCCGAAGTCCCCCCTGCAGCACGTCCTCGTGGTGAGATTCCTTCTGGACCCGGAGATCTGGATTACGAAGACACGGAGCGAGAGAGACACCAACGCTTTGACGAGCTCCAGCAGCAGCTCGTCAGCGTCGCCAAGGGTGCAGAAGAAGCGGAGGACAAGCGCGAGCATGAGTTCCAACAGAATGAAGACGAACGGGAGCGGATCTTCATGGAGAACGAGGACCGGAGACAGCGTGAGGCGCAGGAACGACGCGACGCGATCCTGCAGGACCTTGAGGATAGGCTCCAGGCCCCCGCCTCTACAGCGCCCATCCCTGTGCCGCCCCCCGACGTAGCATCTCTGACAGACAAACCATCTGTGTCCGACAGGCCTTCTTTGTCAGAACGACCAGAGTCGGTCATTGAACCACTGCGCGATGCGGCCGTCCTGCACGCAAATGACATCAAGGATATCGTGACGGCAGAACGCGAGGAAATGGCTCGGGAGCGCGAGGCTGCGGATGCCGAGAGGCAACAGCTGCGTGCCGAGGCGGAGGAAGCGCGGCAGAAACTCGATGAAGAACGCCAGACCCGGATTCGGGAGTTGGAAGAGGAGCTGGCTAGAGTGCGTGCCGAACTGGATAGCGAGAGGCAGCTGCGGGCGACGGAAGAAGTCGATAGAAGGGAGCAAGAGAGGCAAGAGGATTTGGATCGCAACGAAGCGATAACGAACCAGCTCCGTGATATCACAGATCTCGTCCAGCAGCAGCGAGATGAATATGCCTCGAAGAAGGATCTCATGGACGAACGTTGGAACGACAAACTCAACCGGCGCCAGGAGAAGGAGAATAAGTGGGAGGAATTGCATGGCATGGTCTTCAGGATTCTCCAGGTCCAGGAAGAGCAGAAGGTCAAGTGCGATCAAGAACGGGAAGAAGCAGCCGGAAAGCCAGGTAGGCTTTGAAGTCTTTACAGACACAACATATACTAACCCTTTGTCAGGTATCGAGCAGATCATCGAACAGCTGCGCAAAGAAAACCAGGAACTCCGCGAACTCTTCCAAAGCTTCGCCGACAGTAAGTCCTTGTCCTTTGTGGATGTCTAATATGCTGACGGTGAAATGCAGACCTTTCTGCCGAAAGCGTCCGCCAGCATGAAACTCTGTTGAACAACATTCGTGCCACTGCTCAGGAGCAGGTTCCGTTCAACGTCCAAGGAGTACGTTTCTATTATCTTTCATACAACCCTGTTCTGACATTCATGCAAAATAGTATTTGGACGAATTCAGCAAGTCTCTGGCCGCCGAGGTACGCATGTTGCTCGGTGAAGTTGGGAGGTTGCGCGAGGAACGGAGGGCTCTGCAGTAGTAAGTCGTTTGCCGCAATTTCCTTCTGGGCATAAGCTCACTGTTTCAATAGTGAACTTGGCTGCCTTATGTGCATGCGGAGCAAATACGGCCCAGGAGGGGAATTCGATCCAGAATGGTACGGCGTTCTGTGGATTTTTATCTTTTGCACCGATGCTGATAAACTTCGTAGGAAACCCACGACCGGACCTCTCGCACCCGGCGGGCCAGCGGCAGATGCTCCGCCACCGCCTCCTGAGGCTCCGCCGCCGCCGCCTGAACATGCTCGTCCTGCTTGGCGCAGTGTCCCAACAAAAGGCTCGAGGCGACTCCGCAGGAAATCTGATGGCCCACCAGCGTCAGCTCCGCAACCTCCCCCTCCTCCTCCGCACGAGATATCGCACATGATGCCCCCCATCCAGGAGGGCGGTCGTGCAGGCTCTTGGGCGACTTGGCTACGTGAGTGTCATCTTTTTGATTATGTTGGTTCAATTGTGCTGACTTTGTGTCGTAAGCGGACCCGAATATTGAGTACACTCCCCCGCCCACCGAACCTACAACCCTATTGGCACCACCTGAGCCTCAGCGAGGATTGTTTGGGCCGCGTTCGCCTCGCGATTCGCGCGTAGGCTAGGGGAGTGCATCAAAAGAATACCCTGCGACGCTGTGTTTTGACTACCTTACGATGCTGTATACTGACTTCGGACTCTTTGACTTTAACGAACCTAACGATGTTGTAATGCACTCACGATTTTGTTGTCTTCTTCATGCTGGTCATCATGTTTTATTTGCTTCGGATCTATGCTTTGGATATGCTATGTATATCTACTTACCCTATATGCTTATGATTTTGCTTCTTTTCCGATCTTCTGCCAGCTAGAAGTGATGAGCCAGCAGTGGGCGCAATTGCCTGTCAATGCTTCGAGTGCGAGGTTTATGAATCTATACTGGAGCATTGTGTCTAGATACTTGACCTATGAACGAGACGCGGTCTCTTCCTCGCGGGCCCGAGCTGCTAGCACGTCACGGAGCTTCTGTGCCAGCCCATCGGTAAGCTTTGGAACCCCATCTGCCGTGCAGACTCTGTACGACGGCATCGGAGAGTACGTGTCCGCCAATATCTATCGAAATGTCCCAGCATGAGCGGTCAGCGCCATCATGCATGATTTCAGTATCATTGCTGCGCACCTTGCTATCCTGCACGAGCACGGAACCGAGGATATCGTCTGGGTCGCCGATGCGGCCAAGGGCCGGGACGTTGCGAGTGTCTGTGCGTGTGCGGCGAGGCGACGGATTGCAGGATAAACCAAATACACCTGTTAGTGGCTATGATGTCACAGGTGCGCCGGACATGCGCACCGTGGATGTGCATCCAGCCTTCTTGCAGCTGAGTTGCACCGTTGATTTGGATGTCGTCGATGCCTTCCCGCAGGCCGCTCGACACTGCGGTGTGCAGGAGGCGGAGGAAATTTGCTATAGAAATGAAGTGTGAGTTAATTGCATAGATGACCACCGGCGAATAGCCGCAGCGTTTGGAGCTTGGAAGAGCACGCAGTACATGCACTCAAGCATATCAAATCCTTGCTATTCATTGGATTCGAAGAGTCGAGAATGAGGCCTTCAGCCGCGTCGCGCAAGCGACAGCCGGAGCGAAGAGCGGCAATGGTGTACTCACGGTTTTCTTTGAAGTCATTCAAGCCAGCCTCGTCACCTGCATTTGCAGGTATCCAGCCAATGATTGTGTCCGATTCCGGAGATGAAGGTGGCGTTTCTAGGAATGAAACGGCGAAGACAGGCCCAAGGTTCTGGAGATGTGCTGGACCACTGACAAGGTGGTAAAACAGGTCGGCTCGTGTGGGATCCGTGAATGTTGTTGCCTGTGACCTGGAGGAAGTCATAGAAAAGGTGCGGTATACATGCGAACGCCAGCATTGAAACTGTATTCTATGCCAGTGAGACTGGAGGGACCTTGAGTTTGCTGTCACTGAGTGCAAAGCTCGTGTACACGATGTCCTCCTCGCTGCCTGGGACACAGCAAGGTATCGTGGCAGCGCATTTCCGCGTGTGGCAGACGTGAAGAGGTGCCGAGGGGAAGAGAGGTTCATGGAGGCGAGGAGGTGAATGAGAGAGTAGGTCACGGAGGAAAGTCGACGGAACAAAGTTCGGACTTCCGAAATTCACACGCGGTTCCACGACGGACGTGGCGTTGCTGCCACAGCACAACCTACTTCACCTTTACCCTCACAGCACCTCGCAGGTAAGCTCGTGTCTTCAGTGCTGAACAGTAGCCCGTCTCATTGCGTGTTGCCCAGTCAACAGCTTCCCGGATCACCCGCTCATTTATCCACCATTCCAGGGATGACGAACGACACGCTCTACTCACTCGCCAACTCCCTCGGCGTTCTCGCCATGATTACTGTTGTCGCATACCACTTCATCGCGGTGAATGCGAAGTACATCACAGAGAATGGCGCAGCCCAACATTAGCTTACGCCGGTGCTGTGCACACGGACTGGTGTGTCGCGGACTGGTTCTGTTGTTCGTACCGTGCCTGTATTCATTGTGACAATCACAGGGCCCCTGCATTCCACTCGACGTTGTCCCACCTGTGATTAGCAGCGATTCCACCAATGAAATGGGCTTGATATAGGCTACGCATGTGAAGTTCGCCCTCGTCTGGATAGGCTGATATTTCAACTGCCCCCCCCCTCTCCGACACATCGTGCCCGAATGCAAATGCGTCGAGTAAGTCTGAGCCAAGTCCGACATCACGAGGCCGGTCTGCCTACATGTCTAAATACCGAAAGAGGTTGCCCACCCTTTGGTGCCGCTATCTACGAGCCAGCGAGCCGAGGGGGCGGGTCATGAGACCGCAATTTTTCTGCACGTACTCGAGTTCAGGATCTTCCGCATTTCATTTACGCTTCGCACAGCGTACGCGCATGCCGCTTTGCTGGGCGGAACTTCGCACTCAGTGCGGCGAAGAACGTCTCCGCGAAGCTCCAGAACGTTCGGGCACCTTCGATGCCCCCTCGAGACCCTCCGGCTCCACGACTCCGACGTCCAGAGGAGTCTCTGCACCTGCGCCCGTGATTACCTCGACACTGCTTGGCGCAGTTCGGTCAATCTTCACGGTACGCGATCGCAGTGTATACGTCTGCGGCGTCGATGCCAATGTCACGATCCCCTGGCGGCGTCTTGCGCCTTCTGCAGACGAGCCCCTGGGCGCCCTGGGTGCCGCCACGCAAGTGGCAAGTCGTTTGCATTCTGGCGCCCTGGTTCTATATCCGGATTCGGTGCGCTCATCTCGATTCTCTGTGTCCACAATGCGCCACTTGCGCCCGCCATTCTAGGGCGTCCCGCAGTCGCGAAGAGGCGTCCGCAGACGAGGCCTGCTACGATTCTGCCTCTCTCAGCGACCTTCGCGTGGGTGCCGAATACGCACACGCGGCGGTGGCCTCTCGCTGCGCGTGCCGTGGATCTGCCGCCGGACCCCGCATCACGCGTGGGGGCATTGCGGGATCCAGGATCCACGCCGACGTCGCTCGGGGGCGAAGATGCGCACACGAGGCGTGCCGCGGCAGCGGCCACGGTATTTCTGGCCACCAAGTCCGACCGGGCCTGGAGTTCTGCTATTGAGAAACACTCGTTCGTGGCCGGTGAGCGCGCTTCTTCATTCATTGTGAAAGGAAGCACGTACTTATTTACATGTTGACCGTCCGTTCCGTTGTTCCGTATTGGACCTGGTGTTTGTGTAGGTGCAGGGCGAGCGGAGTTAGTGCACCGTGCAGGGTTCGCCATCGCCACCCTTTTGAAACGCAGAGCGCGGTGTTGTGTGCGTGGCCGCGGGCGTACGTGTCCAATGACCACGTCGTTCAATGTCCAATACCGCCGTCCGCGTCACGAGCCACGTTAATACTCGTATCACCAGGCAGAGGCAGTGCAGGGCGCACGGTAGGAGTCATACAGCCAGACACACAGACGGGGATGGCGTCGGAGCTCGGGGCGAGGGCTAGGAGACGCGCCAGCGCTCCGCCGCTGGCCGTCTCACCTCCTCAGATGGTCGTGCGTTGATCCCAGGAGAGGGGGCGGCTGCGCTCCTGCATTACGGCGTCCTCGTCCTCATCCTCGTCTCTTGCCATACGCATTGATCGACGGGCATATACAGCGGTCCAATGGGGGCTCCTGGCACCCCTCACCGCTCAGCGCTCCGCCGGCATCCAACGCCTGTCCCATGGCCAGTCTTCCAGGAGCCAGTACACTTTGTGCTGGTACGTGGAAGAATGCCGGAAGCGGCCGCTGCATTCTGCGCATTGATGGGCGGCTTTGCGGGGTGTCGAGGAGCTTTTTGATCGGCTGCGTGCAGGGGCAGGGACGTCGACGTCGGTCCCGCAGCGCTGTGGCCACTGGTCACCGTGGCCGTGGTTGATGTGCTGCACGCGCGCGTGCTCGCCTGCGGTGATACCCTACCGCAGCGGCTGGTGTCTTTGGCTTTGGGATGCCTCAGCCTCAGCCTGTGGTACGCCGGGGATCTGACTCGGGTGGGAAGCACCGTGGGTGTGCTGACTGTGAGGGGGCGTGCGCCGTGACACGCGGCCGTGGATATGGGACAGTCTGACTCGGACCCGTGGCCGCCGCTGCAGATTCCGAATCATCGACGGCGACACTAGCAGCAGTCTGGGGTGGTCAGGCTTGCTTGCTTGGCGGTGCTTCCATCGTCGGACTCTGTATTGGATGCACGGTGCTTTGTGCGCTGTACTAGGGCGCTGAGATGAGGCACAAGTGTCCGCATGAGCTCTATTGTTCGCCTGGAATGGACGCGGGGGCAGATGGCGGAGTCAGGGATTTGTCGCATCAGTACAGTAGTTGCCCTAGAGGTTATTGTTCTGACTGTAGTAGTCGCCGGCGTCACCGTTTATGAAGCGCAGTGCCATTGTGGTATCACCTGGTCCCGGCCAGTGCGTTCTTGGGAATTTGTACTGAGTACGGTATGGATATCGCCCAGCCGTCGTTGCGATGCCGCGACCGCGATTCGGATTCGCGTACGCATATGTGTATGCATATGGCCATCTCGGGCTGCGGGTGATCACCATGGCAGCTCGTCGCAGCGCAGCGCCAATTTGGGCTCGAGCTCTGTATCTGAATCATAGCCATCCGATATTGTTGCTGTAACTGTTGGTGCCGAAGTTCTTCGACCAGCGAAGCGCTTCTCTGTTGCAATCGCAGTGGGGCAGTGTGCTGCTTATACCTATCTCAGTACAATAGGTATCCTTATCATGGACCGCCATTCAATATTCGTATTCACAGATGCCGGTGCTAATGTATTTGTAGAGAGCAAATTACAGGAAGGAAGTACGGTAGTGGGATGCTGCGCATGCAGATGCAGATGCGCAGGTGCAATTTGGGACAGCCCCGTGAGCATGCATGGGTAGTGAATACAACATGTGAGTCAGAGTAGCTAGTGACTAGGATAATGGTCCAAAGCATAGAGTATGAAAGCGAAATGGAAAGCTGTGTATGTATGGAGAGGCGAACGGCGGGGGCGATGGTATAGAATACAGACGAATCAGGATCACGACCGCGCCGTGGACATGGACGTGGATGTGGATGGCGGCGAGATCGATGGAAAGGAAGAATGAATGCTACAGCGCTCGCGGCAGGCGTCTATGGTACGTGTGTATCGTGTATGAGTGAATGGACAAATGTCTCTGCCACGAGCATGACGATGGCGGTGAGCGGGGTGCGGGTGCGGGTGCTGCTACAGGGTACAGTTGTCGACGTCGCGCGGTCTAGAAGGGGCTAATGTACTTGTACTTAGGTTATGTCAGGCGTACGGGTTACGGGTAACAGAGGTGAAACGGACAGCTAGCACGGACACGGGCGTTACAGACGGGCGACGGAAAGCAAGGCGGAAACGGAGACGGGACATAGCGAAGTGAAACGACGAACGACGATGCCGGGGGAACCTGATACCTCCTCTCTCCTGCTACTAGTCCTCCCTCCATCCGACACGGCAGGCACTCTAGGCATCCGAACGGCGACGGCTTCCTTCCGCAGCTGCGCGGCACGAGCCACGCGGCGTCCTGCAGGGACCCACGCACACGGCAGCGGCACGACACGTCTATGCGGGCTCGTGGGGTGGCATTCGAGTCATCGCGGGCGGGGCCGCAGCGCGAGGGGCTCGGAAGGCAAGAAGGATGCTATCAAGAACATATGGCGATGCGATCCTGGTTGCTGGCCGGCGGGCGCTGGCGCGCGGATGCTGTCGCGTTCGGAAGTGCTTGTTGCAGGCGCAGGCAAGGAGGCCGCGTGCAGCCTAGCGGCGGGGCGATGACGCTGCCCTGACTCAACTGTCCGCAGCATGAATGGATGCATTGGCGGATCGAGTGGAAGTGCAACAGGTTTGGACGGCAGGGCCTGACCCGTAAGAGCAGAGGGCCCACGTCATGTCAAGTCAGATGGTGGGCTACGCCTGGCTGTGAGTGCGAGGATGTCATGACGCGAGGCAGGCAGACGCGCACTGGGTGTATCGGGGCGGCGAAGGCCAAGCTGCGACGCGATCGAATGGAGGCCGGCAGCCTGTGTCCCCGTCTGGGGTTGCGACGTGGCCTAGAGGCGTAGCAAGTGCGGGGTATCATCGGGGGGCCAGGAGAGCCAAGACCGGAGACTAGAGCCAGGGGGCTGCGGCGAGGCAGGAAAGGTATACAACATAACGGACCGCGGACACCGATTCACATAGAGGACATATTCATAGAGGTTGAAACACACCGAGAAAATGAGGGCGACGCGCACCGTGTGCCGTGTGCCCGCTCGCTCATTGCCTCGGGGGCTGTGGTGGGGGGAACCTGAACTGCTGCGTGGAGGGCGCAGGCGCACCATACCCTGAAAATGGCTGCCTCGGGGGAGGGTTCTGCAGGGGAGGCTGACTCGAGATAACCGGACCGGGGCCGGGTAAGCTGCGAGGCGAAGGAAGCGTCGTGCTGCACGAAGAAGGGGTATCGAGTGTGGATGTGAATGTGCCGGTGGAAGTGGAAGTGGATGCGGCCGATGTGGATGCGGGTGGGACCCGAGGCCAAGAAACGGAGAGTAGGCCGTCGGTCAGCGAAGCCGTAATGTCTTTCACCTGAAACGGAACGAGAGTCAATAACGCTGGTCCGGAGGCAGAACGACGAAGAATGGCCTTAGTCAGACGAGCAGCGGCGCACTCGTCTAGACATAGAACGGCGCGGAATGTCATGGAATGCAATAGAATGTTATGGACTTACCTCGAGACCGCTGGGAACTTCGACGGTGCGCTCGTACTTGCCGTACTTGATTTCGCAGACGGGGTAGCGGGGGAGGGTGGGGTCGGTGGCATTGTGCAGGAGAGGAGGCGCGCGGCGTTCACCCGAGATGGTGAGGCGGCCCTCTGGGGTGAGATGGACGTGTATCTGGTCCTTGCGAAGACCGGGAATCTCGAACAGCGCAGTGATGTGCGGCGTCGAGGGAGCATCGCAGATTTCCATGCTGATTGCGCAGAATGAGGACTGGATGTCAGCTGTAGACAGGCGTGGGGCGTACCGTGGGCGCATGACGGGCTGTTCTCCTCCTTCGCGTATCTGGGCCGCGCGCCGTCTGCGGGCGAAGACGAGCTCCATGTAGCGTTGTGCGAGCGCGCGGTCGAGCTGCCTGTATCCCTCGGGCTCCTGCTCCTGCTCTTGCAGCTGCGATGCATGGGAGGGTTCTGCCTGGGGAGGAGGGGGCTGCTCTGCCTCTGCGTGGCGGAGGGGAGAGAGAGAATGGGTGGAGGATTGGGAGAGAGACTGGCGACGGGGAGAGGGATTGTCGGTTGGGCGTGCATAAGGATGAGTAAAGCTGTGGTTCATTATCTTGTGGAGGTGTAGAGCAGAGATGGACTGAGCTTTGCCCGTTGTCTTGACGGTCATGGAGAGGAAGAGGGGGCAGGGGATGGATGGGGAGGAGGTGGGGGAGGAAGAGTTATATACAGGGCGGAAGAGCAGATTGGCCGGTGGAAGAAAGAGATTATTCGTCGGGATTGAAGCAGTGCTGCTCAAATCTAAGATCGGGCCCGAGTCAGCACAGTCTCCACGCCCGACCCCCGGCTCGACCCCCGGCTCGCTCCTGTCCGCGACCTGCTCGCCCTCTTCCTGCCCAACCTGCAAATTTTACCAGGCCCAGAGTCGGTCTCCCGCCCGAACTCTCCCCCCCGACTGCTGCCCAGACCGGATTGACGCCCGCCGACGCCTGCTCCGGGTCATCCTCGTCCCCGAGAATCGCACGACGACGCCTTCATCTCCGGCCACTGCCTTCCATTCCGTCAGGAAAAGACCCACAAACGCGGAGGCAAACAAGGTTGAGATCCTGCCAATCGCCAACTCTCCCAAACCAACAGCGGCGATGGGAGATCTTCCAGTGCCACGTCGTCAGCTGCGCACAAGATCCGGGAAACCCCGACCAATGCCGGTGGAGGCACACTCCAGCTATGCAGTCGCTCGATGCATGTATGCAGTGTGACCGAAGGTCATGGAGGAGGAGACGTCCCTTGCGAACGAGAGGAGCTGTCTCCAGTGACACAATCTGAGTCTCCAGTTGTCGAGTCTTTGTCCAAGCCGTCCTCCACAACTCGCGGCACTTTCCATCACCGCTGCACTAAGGTTAGGGCTACGGCTCCGCGCGGCCCGCCCGCCCTTCGCATTGTTCTCGTCTGCGCGTCTCCGTCTTCTGGACAAACCGTCTTCACCGTCGTCTGACGTTCCCTGTCTCGAGTCTTCACATTCTCACTTTCGAGTTTTTGCTCTATCGCCCTGTCGCTGAGTGCGGAGCAACGTTTCCCTTTTCGCCGGTTCTCCACCGCAGGGCCACCAGGTGTAGTTGCGCTATACCACGCACCGCTTTCAGAACGCCGTCCCACCCCGCTCCACACCTCTTCTTCATCTCGAATCAGTCTTGAACCGGTCCCTGTTTTCTGCTTCACGCGGCACGCGGCACTCCTCCCGTTTGCTAGTCGATCCACATACAACAAGCAAGAGCTCTAACTCCGCCCACCATGAGCAAAGTGGTTTTTGGTTAGCCCAGGACTCAGCATTCCCGTATCTCGCCATGCTGACTGGTTCCACCCCTCTCCGAATGCCCACCTTTGCTCCGCTTGTCGCCACGCTTTGGCCTCGCTAATTTGGTCACGTGACCTGAAATAGTCGGAAATGTACCCTACAACATGGGCGAGGTGGGTGCATGCCAAATTCCGCGGGCAGTTCGCCATTGGCTAATATTATGCTTCAAGGAACAACTCATCGATGTCTTCAAGTCGGTGGGTCAAGTCGTCGGCTTCAGGCAAGTTCATATGGTTTTTCTTCTCTGTGTTTCGGGCGCCACGGCCCAAGGGTATACCTGGCGAATCTGCACCCGCCTCCGCGGTGATGAGCGACTGCTCGTTTCCCCGTTGGAAGTCCGCACTCGCTTCGCCAGTGTGCCTGGCTGCATCTCAAATTCCTCCTTCTATCGCATTTCCAATGCTCTATTCTGATGCATCCGCCATTCCCATGCTGCCGTACAACGTCATCGACATCGTCGCACACCGCCCATGCTCATTTATTTCTGTTGTCCTGTACAGGCTCGTATTCGACCGCGACACCGGAAAGCCTCGCGGCTACGGCTTCTGCGAATTTGCTGGTGCGTCTTCGTCGCGTCGTGCGATCTCATCGCACCCCGCATCAATCGCCTGTCTTGACGTGTACATCCGCCTCTAGACCACGAAACCGCCCAATCTGCCGTGCGTAACCTGAACAACGTCGACGTCGGCGGCCGGCCGCTTCGCATCGACTTGGCAGACTCGGACCCCTTCCTCGAGGGCAAGACCACGGTCCGCGGGGAACTGGTCGACGGCGGCGAGACGCGCGCCCAATGGCGCGAGCGCGAGCAGGCGCACCAGCACGGAGGCCCGGGTGGGTTCCCTGGTGGCGGGTTTGGCACCGGGCGCGACGGTGGCTACGGGCCTAGGGACGGCTCGAAGGACCGCGATGCATTTCTGCGCAAGCTCCCCCAGGGAGTCCCCGTCCCCCCCGGTGCGTCTGCGCTCGATTTGATAAGCCAGAATCTGGCAACGATGAACCCCGGCGACCTGATTGAGGTCCTGGCGCAAATGAAGGTGTGTCCCGTTTTGCATTCGTCCTCGTCTAGGCTTTGCAGGACCCGTGGGAGCCCCCATGCGTGTCGTCGAGCGGGCGCGGTGCGCCCGCGTCTTTCGTCCTGGGCACGTCCTGGCGGTTACCGCCTGCGAACGCTTCGATGGAACGCTGGTATTGCCGACTGCCTTGTTCCTCCCCCGCCCGGCAGTTTACATTGTTGTCCCGCCGGCAGCGTTCCGTACCTTGATTCCGTCATGACGCGTTATATGCGATCAGCGTGCCATCTACGTGCTTGGTGAACATCGAGCGCGGAGTCCGAGTCACACTAACCCGAGGCGTTGCGTGTCGTCGCAACACCGGGCTGGCGCACTGCATGTGTGGCCCGCGGGCACGGGAGCATCTCGGGGCTTCGAACTTTCGGGTGCAAGCGATCATAGCCGTGGACGCTGGCCCTTGCGGTAGTGACCGGCGGCCCTGGGCGCTGGCCTTGTGATCCGTCTGACGAGTCTCCGGATCTGCTGATTCCGTGCGATGCAACGAGCGCTAATTGTCTTGGCAATGCTCCGCAACGTCGACCTGTACACTCGCGCCTGCACACGGCGGTGCGCACTCGTAGCACGCGTTTACACTTCCCGACGTTGCCTAGCACACCGCCACCCCCGCCGTCCTTCGCTTTCGCCAAGCCCGATGCAGGGCTGACACTGTACAGAGCACTCGAACTGACCTGGCGCTTCTCCCCTTGTGGCTGTAGGCCTTCGTCATCAACCATCCTGAACAGGCACGGACGCTGCTCATCGCCCACCCGCAGCTGGCGTACGCGCTGTTCCAGGCGCTTCTGCTGAACAAGATCGTGGACCCCGCAATCCTGCAGGTACGTTGTGACTCGTCATCAAATCGTGGCGCGGGTTCCTGTGACTCATGCGCGTGCCTTGCTTCCTTTGACGAACCTTCCTTCTCAACGCACGCGCCACCCGCGTCCAGCGCATGCTCTCCGCAACCACCGCGGGCGCGGGCACCGCTCCAAA
This sequence comes from Dentipellis sp. KUC8613, assembly GCA_002286715.1. NCBI lineage: Eukaryota > Fungi > Basidiomycota > Agaricomycetes > Russulales > Hericiaceae > Dentipellis > Dentipellis sp. KUC8613. Next base: position 42,334 of record NSJX01000027.1, on the reverse strand, counting down.
TGCCCCCGCCCCCTCCGCTCCCACGCCTGTCGCGACGCACGCCCCCGTGACTGCCCCGCCCGCCCCACACGCCCCCACACCCCCGATCCCTGCCCCCGGCCCGCACTTCCACGGCGGCCCGCCCCCGCCCTTCTTCCAGCCCCCGCCCCCCGTCTTCCAGCAGGCACAGCCCCAGCCACAGCAGCCCCCGCCCATGCCCCAGCAGTACGCGGGCTATGGCGCACCACCGCCCCGCCCGGCACCCGCGCCTGCGCCTGCACCCGGCGGCCTCGACAGCCTGAACATCGACCCTGCACAGCGGGTATGTGTCGCTCGTCGTTATGCGTATGACGGCCCGTGCTCACCCACGTTCTCTCCCAGGCGATGCTCATGCAGGTGCTCAGTCTGACGCCGGAGCAGATTGGCCAGCTCCCGCCCACCGAGCGCGATACGATTATGAACCTCGTGCGTCCCGTCCCTCCTCGCATTCCCCCCGTTTTCTGTCATTGTGTTGGAAGCGCGTTGCTGACTGGCCCGTTTGGAAATTTCCCGCCCGCTATTGTCGCACCGCGTCCGCATCCGCTCGTTTGTTGTCCGTATGTGTGTTGTTAATGGCAACAGAGGTCCCAGCTTGGAGGTATGGCGTGACGTGTGGTGTGCGGCGTGCCGATCGAGACCCACAACCCACAACCCACAACTCGCAATTCTCAATCTTCAATTCGCAACACGCAACGTGCAGCAGACGACCCACAGATCCCACCGCAACGCAATGCAATACACCGCCCGCCTCATGCAACTCATGTCCACTTCCCTTTCGCTTCTACCGACCGACCGATGATTACAGTGACCCCCACCCCACAAAAAGACCGTGACGCCGACCCGCCCGCGAAGATAGTGCCGTTACCGTGGTTGTCGTGGATTTTGCTATGAGTCCCAGACTGATGTCGATGCTGCCGGATTCAGATATGCTCGTTCATCGTACCGCTTCGTCCATGTAAATGCTCAATAGGCTTTCGATTATCGGTGTTCGCGTTCCCGTGAAGTCCAGTCTCGCTGTGCTGCTCCCGCGCCGTGTGTCCGACGGAGAATATCTGCGTACTCAGCCGTTTGTCATTGTGCGCAGAACGGTTACAACGGTGGGTCGCGTTGTTTGTAAGTTCATACTACTATGAGGGCGTGCACTTCCTTTCCTGAGCCGCCTCTCACCACTGCTGAGTCACTAGTCACTGGTCCGAGCACACAGTACTCAGCAATGACTGACAGCGAACAAGTGATTGCCACCAGCTGATTTGTTATTGCTCGAGTGTATCCCCATTCCGTACCGATCGGTCCGATTCCCAGCTAACGACGAAGATTCGCAGCTCATCGAGCAGCCAGCTCGCTCCCACCATGACTTGGCTGATGTCGACCTGCCCACCGCCCGCGCGGCTGGGCGTATGCATGCGTCTTCCGGTGTGGCGGCGCGATGCGGCCAGGTGATCGACGGAGGCGAGGACGAGTCAGAGCCGGCAAGCTAAGCCAGTGACAAGCGAGCGCTGTCCCGGGCCAGGATCGGGTCAACACGACATCTCGCCATGGCACCTAGTGCACACGCACCAATCGTGTGGCCCGCGCACTCGCCAGAACTCGGAGCACCCGACCATGCCTATTCCCATTCAGGCTGCAATGGACACCCTGCTGATCCCTGTTGGCCTCAGCTGTACTTACTGTGGCCTGCAGGGGCGCCGTGGAGCGCCCGTAATATTGGCTGCAGATCCGGAGGCGGGAAGATGCTATTTTGACATGCCTGTTCCGTGGCTGCCAGCCGCTGCGGACACTCACGCTCGCTCCTCCTCCATGCAGCCGCGTGCGTCAGATGTGAGCCTCATCGTGTGGCCTAGTCTCCCACTCCATCCCGTAAGGCGTCCTGACGGCTGCTGCCGCAGAGCCGTAGGCTGTCCGCGCGGTGCTAATTCTGGTCCCGCCTAACGTTACCGTGCTGAGGCCCATCGAGCCTAGACTCCAGCCTCTCATGCACGCCCAAGTTCGCGAGCCGCGAATCACCATACGGGGACTGGGACACGGACATGGCAGGGACGATGTGAGGCCGCTATCGCAGATTCGACTGCGTTGGTCATTGTACATCGCGCGATGGCGGCGTCAGACTCACCTCACCGCGGTCCATACGTGATCTCACCATAGACCAACTTCGTACCAGGGCATGTATACGGCAGCACCGGGCCTGTACGGTGAGCCTAGATGTCTCATGTCGAGTACTGTAAGCCATAGGAAAATTGCCGCCGATTCACATTCACCTGGTGTCGGCCCCGGCACCCTACCTGGCAGTACAGTATTCTTCTCGAATACGACTCGCGACATCGGCATCCCGATTTCTCGCCAACCGAACCAGCAGCGATGTTTCAGGCTGCGCCCATCTACCGCCCTCCGTCGACGTATTTGCATGCATGCCCGGGAGTTCCCAGCGTCGCCGACGCGTCGACCGTTTACGAAGGCCTTCAGCACCCGGGTGCTCCGCAGGACAGCATTGCAAGCAGCCATCCACCCCTCCGCGCACCCAGGCGGCGGGCGCAGGCTCGGGGACGCGACTGCGCGCATCCCGGTGCGGGGAGCGTGTCCATGTGCGGGCACGACGCACTACTAATGCTGTATCGCAGTGAGCAGCGTGGCCTCGCGTCGCGGCGGCTCATTGCGGGCGTGGCATCGACTGCGGCGTTTTTGGCAATCTGCAGGCGGGATGGGGAGGAGTGGATGGGCAGGCTCGGGCAGACGCCGAGGGCTGAACACAGCGTGACGCGCGTGGGCGCGCCGTGCTGATCAATGCCGCTGTGGAACTGAATTGGGTTGATGTTGGCCTGCGGTGTTCCTAGCGCGCGCATGATGTCGCAGGCCAGTGTTGGCGTTACAGCTGTTTCGAGAACGATAGACCGCCCGAAAATTCTTTTGCACAGTCGCGTATCAGCAATACTCGGGGAGTTCCGTGCTCCGCTTAGGAGAGACAAAGCAGAAAGCTCATCTGTGCGGCCGGCACGTACGGCGGCATTGATGGCTTCAGTCGGAGCAACGAACCTGTGATACGCGACTATCTGCGAAGAAATGCAGACGCGGTCTATCGATCTCGAAACAGCTGTAGGGTCGCGGTGGTGCTTTATCATCTGTGTGTCCGGCGCGTTGATGATTCACTGAGAATCTGTATAGTTGTGCTGGCCAAGCCTACAAATTTCAGTGATGTGAGGCGAAGCATATGCACTTGGTTGCCGAATATCGCGCGAATGCGAACTTGGTGATAAAGCCTCCGTGCATCTCATCCACATGAGCCAGGCATCGCCTTGAAAATTTGTACTCGTGCTCAGTCAAAGTTAATACCGCATAACATACCACACTATATCAGCTAACAGCAGTATAGCCTTATATCTACACATCGACGAAATTTCTTCATGCTCATTTCAGCACTCCGCCGCCTTCGTATCAGATTAGATGATCACGCCGACTCCGGCAACTTGTTCTCCAGGCTCTTGGATGCCCTGAGCTGTACGAGCTTCTCGGCAATAACGTCCAACGGGATCATGGCCGTCTTCGCCTTGGTGCCCACGTCGTCCCTGTTGCGGACGTTGACGGAACGGCTGTCGAGCTCCTCCTGCCCGACGACTGAAGCAGATACGCGTGCGAACAATGTCGGAACAATGCGGGCGCGGCCGGGGTGCGCGAAAATAGCGCAGTGGAAGATTGAAGATTGAATTGAAGATTGAGAGATGAAGTGTATCAGTGCGCGAAGGGGTGATAGACATTGAGAAAACGAAAACGAACCGAGGATGAAGTTGTACTGCGCAATCTCGCCGTTACGAATCTTCTTCGGCAGCGTGTTGTCGCCATTGTCGACGTCCGCGAAGAGGCCGAGATCAGAGAGCTTCGCGGCAACCTCAGACGCGTACTCTTTCTGTGAAGCAAGAAAAAAAGTCGCATCAGAAGAAGACCAAAAGGCAAGAAGACGGAAAATTTTTGGAGTGGAAAAGAACAAGCGAAGGTGAAGATGAGACCCACATAAGGAACGGCGACTGGGACCACGAGGACTTGACGGGGAGAAAGCCAGAATGGCCTGTGTAGCACACGGTCAACGTCATCGCACGCATCCGCAACGGTCAAGCATTCCCACGTACCACTTGCCAGCGAAATGCTCCGTGGCAATGGCGATAAAGCGCTCGAGACTGCCCAAGATGGCGCGGTGGATGATAACGGGGCGGTTGGCGGCCTCGTCCGCGGAACGGTACTTCAAGTTGAACCGCTCGGGCAGCTGGAAGTCGAGCTGGATCGTCGCGCACTGGAACGACCGCTTGAGCGCGTCGCGGATGGTGATGTCGATCTTGGGCCCGTAGAAGGCACCATCGCCGGGGTTCAGTTCCCACTTGCCTGGGTACTGCTTGTCCAGTGCAGCCCGGAGTTGCTGCAAGGGGAAGACCGGTCAGGACAGGGAGAAACTCAGCAAGGGGGAGACCCCGAGCAGGGCCGATAGACGAGAGACGTACCGCTTCAGCTGCATCCCATGTCTCGAGCGTGCCGAGATAGTTGTCTGGGCGGGTCGATAGCTCGAGGCTGAACTCGAACCCGAACAAACCGTACGTGTGCTGCATGAAGTCGAACAGCGACTGCAGTTCGTCCTCGATCTGATCCACACACGTCCCGTTAGGATACCGGCGCAAGTCGTTATCAACAGGTGAAACGGAAGCGAACGTGGACTGACCTGAGACGGCATGCAGAAGACATGGGTATCGTCCTGCACGAAGCGCCGCACACGCGTGAGGCCCGTCAGCGCACCGCTAGCCTCGTTTCGGTGGATGATGCCAAACTCGGCCATGCGGATAGGCAGTTCCTTGTAGCTACGATCGCGCGAATCGAAGATGAGACAGTGGCCAGGGCAGTTCATCGGCTTAAGCGCCCATTTCTCCTTTTCAATATCCAGGGTGAACATGCCGTCGTCGTAGTTTTGCCAGTGACCGGAGGTCTCCCAGAGTTTCGAATGATACATGTTCGGGGAAATAACTTCACACAGAATTAGTAACATAATAGGGTATATTATCCCTTGCATACCTTCTTGATAGCCACGCTTGAAATACTCGGACTGATAGTGGTGTTAGCGTTGTGTTTCACTGCACAAGGAAGCAACACGCACTCGCAGCATCTCGACGAGAGTATTGTAGATACGCGTACCGTGGGGCAGCCAGAATGCGCTCCCAGGGCTGAGGTCGTTGAAGAAGAAGAGCTCTTGCTCCTGTTCGTACGTGAGCAATGACATTACCTTCAAAGCTAGTAAAGTCAGCAAACCTTTCCAATTTTGCGGTGGTCGCGCTTAGCAGCTTCTGCCAGGAAGGCCTTGTACTCGGTAAGCTGCTTCTTATCTGGGAATGAGATGCCGTAGATGCGCTGAAGGGAGTCATTTTCGGCGCTTCCAAGGAAGTAGGATGCAGAGTTCTTGTCTTCACGTGAGCGACGTCGAAACTTGTTTGAATTACGGAGAGCTCACTTTGGTGACCATGAACGCCTTGATCTTGCCGGTGTGAGGGATATGGGGGCCAACGCACAAATCTATCATCGGGCCGCAACGGTAGACGGTGGTAGAGGTCCCATCAGGAATCTTCGTTTCGATGAGATATTTCTTGTACTTGTTGTACTGAGGAATGAAATAAACTCAGAGTTACGATCAGTGAACAGAGATACACACATACCGCAAACATCTCGAGAAGGATCTCCTTTGAGACGACCAGACGCTCAAACTTCTGCTTCTGTTTGATCGCGCTCTCCGCGACCTTCTCGAGGGACGGGTAGTCGGCGTTCGTCACAGGCCTGTATGAAACATTTATGACAATCCTAATCGAAAAATACGCGATACATGCCTATCCTCGATGGCCATCTCGTAGAAAAAGCCTTCTTCTGTAGGGGGGCCAATGCACAAGTGGCATCCATAATGACGCTCGGAGGCCTCGCCAAGTACGTGAGCAGACGAATGCCAGAACACCTTCTTGCCTAGATACAGTGTGAGTCACCGGACAGCAATACCTAGCGTGGAGACAGCAGGCCGAACAGTCCCCGAAGTGCGTCCGGAACAGCAGACGCATCCCAAGCTGCACTCTCGAAGTCGCAGACACGCGCACGATGATGAAAGAAAACTCACCTTCAGGGTGCTCAAAGTCAAGCAGTTCCAGCTTGCAGGACGCCTCCAAGGGCCTCTCCAAATCCCAGAGGGTACCGTCAACCTAGAACACGCGACATTTAGTGCTCTATCTCATGATGAGAGGCAATGACACGCACTTTGGCAATTACAAGCCGTTCCGACAAGCTCTTGGAGATCTCCTTGGCAATGTCCATCGGGCTGGTCTCCCAGCTAGTGGCCTTGCGCTCAGAGCCATCAGGAAGAGTGACGACAATCTCCTCACGGGGCTGGGCTGCCAGCAACGAAACAGTTTGGATTTATGAGAAGCAGGGGCATACGGGTACAGCACACCTTTTACGAACTCGTCGTACTGCGCCTTCAATTTGTCGAAGAGCTTGATCCTGTGGTCAATGAAGTCCGGCGGGGGTTGGAGCTTCGGCGGAAGTGAGCTACAGCCCGTCATGTAACGGCTTCGGACACACCTCCAAGGGGTGCTGCGAAGCTGCCTCGGCCTTGGGCTTCTTCTCCTTGGGTTTCTTTTGGGCATTATCGCCTATTTCGGCATGGTTGCTCTCGAGAGCGGGGAGTTGGGCGGGAGTGGAGGTAGAGGCGACGGGGTGAGCCATGGCGTAGTAGCGAACAACAGATGGGCGAGGGAGGGGTCTATGGACAGGGCGGATGGACTGGCGGAGAGAGGGCTGCAATCGATGCAGAAGCCTGAGCATGCGTCCGACTGGCTGAAATACTTGAATACTGACTCGCTCAAACTCTCGTCCTCTCTTCGGCATCTCCCGCAACCCGTAATCTTATCTCTCCCGCTCCCATCCCGCAATTCTTACTCAACTTTTACTTCAGAACGTCCTTCCAGCCTTCGGGTCAGTACATCGTTGTTGCTACAAGTATCATCCAAATTATACCAGCTTACAGGATAGTTAAATTGTTCACAGCAATGTTCTCAAGAGGGAATAACTTATAGAGAGACTCTCTTCACGATCGATGCAACCATAAGGCCTGTGAGTGAGAAAGAGATACAGCCTGACTGACATCCTCAACCTCAGAAAATCTAACCTCAAGCCACTTCAATCCTGGCTCGCTTTTACCCTTGCAATTTCGTCTCTGCGCTGGCATCCCGACTATTGTCCGCATTCCGCCCCTTGTTCATGGGTATATACAAGATTGAAAATATACATCTCGGGCCGTTACAGATCGGCACCGTCCACCCTCCATACTTTGATCGCTCCTGCCCGGTCTCCGCTCACAATACCTCCTCGGAAGGGTGAATCAATGCAAGTCAGCGCCGTGATCGTATCCTGATGCGGCTTTAGCAAGCTCTGCTGGCTGCTGCTGATCAGCGACATGCGCTGTGGTGGCCGGTTTCTCTGGCTGCTTGTTTGAGCGGAATGTAGCCAGGTCTCGACAAGTGCCGTTGTTCCGCCTGTGGGCGAGCGGGATGTGCTGTTGACACGATTTGAGCACATATCCATGCACCCCGAGACAAAAATAACACACCTGTACGTGGGCCTCTCGCTTTCCGTCTCGAGACCACTCAACACCGCGGTCCGATCTATCCTCCCCAAATCCCACAAACGGAGTATGCGATCCTCCGAGCCGCTCACCATAAACCCGCGGGGACCGGCCAGCTGCCCATCCGCATCCAGCTGTGACCCCGCCGCCTTGTGCGGCTGAGAGTGGCTGCCGAATTCGTTACCGACCACGATCGCGCGGATATCGGGAGACGGGGAGGACAGCAGTGGTTCCCTCCCCCCAGCCTCCGAGGAAGAGCGTCGCGACGAGCCGGAGCCTGGGCCCTGCTGTTTTGACCGCACGAGCGCGGCGATTGCAGACGCAGCGCTGGGCTCTGCATCGCCGCCACTGACTTCCGACGGGGCCTCGACCGCCAACGCCTTTGATACCGTGCGGGTGCCGTAGCTCTCCACCAGTGCGGTGTTCTCGATATCCCACACTTCCACGAGCGTCGTTGGCGCGCCTTCGGTGCTTGGCCGAACAGTCTCGATGGCGACCATGATCCACCGACCCTTCCCCCTTGTAGGATGCACAACGCATTGATATATCCTTGCGGAGCCCCCTGACATCGCAGCGCCGATTTTCCAACTCTTCAACAGCAGTCCGAACCGGATGTCCCATAGTGTCAGAATTCCGGATGCGGTGCCCGTGATGACCCAGGAACGCTTGCGATCCAAGCACATCGCCGTTATTGGCCCGTAGTGGCTGGGATGCTCCATTGTCTGGAGGAGTCTCATCGTTCGGAGATCTAGGATCGATATTGACGAATGGGTGGTAGCGTAGACGAGGTTGGATGTCGAATCTAGAAATTCAAGATCCCCAATATCACCTACTGGAAATATGACAGAGAACGCAATGCTTACCTGTCTCATAATGGGCCATGCAGGTGATGTACTCTCCTGGCCGGTCGACCCGATGCTCCCGTACAGCTTGGAGTTTTCCGTACTTCGGAAGTGCCCCGCTTTGCGTCACATGCACTCGGACAACATGCAAGCTCCCGTCTTCTGCAGCACTGGCGAAGCAATGCACTCGCTCAAGCATGCAGATGCACTTTACACGCGCGTGGTGCTGGGCGTACGAATGCCGAGGCTTGCTTGTGACATTGCGTTCCAGCCGAGCGGTGTCCCAGACCTTGACCGTCTTGTCATCCGAGGCGGACACGAAAAACATGTGGTCTGGCGACACGGCAAGCCCTGTCACCGCATCGGTGTGGGACGCGAGATGCGCGATGAGATTGGCTTCGGGGCGGCGGGCGGTGCCATCGCGAGGCGAGAAGCTATGCCGGACGGCATTCCGTCTGCGCACCGGCCCCTCGTGTACTTTGGGACCAAAGTCCAGCTGATACTCGCGATTGCCGTCGAGGTAGAGATGTTCGAGCAAGTTGTTCACCCCTGGTTCTTGCCCATCTGCAAAGCCTTGATTTGAGCATCAATAATCACGTTTATGTGGATCATACTGACCGTAGGTCGAGATGGGCAGCAACGACGGTGTGCGCCGCCGCCGTTGACCCCTGATCGTTCCGGTAGCAGACACAGGAGATGACCTTCCCGAGCGTTCGGGGGAGCCTTCCGGTCTCATATGTGAGGTAGGTTCTAGCAAGCCGGTTGCACTGGCTCTTGATGAACCTATCGCAGGCGCAGCCTTGCCATCAGTTCCACCCATGGGCAGTCGATGCATCCCTCGGAAGGCAGCGGAATTGGTGTTCGACAGCACGGACTCTGTTGGGCTACCTGGTCTGTCGAAAACGAGGGGGAGATCCGCCATGGTCGGGCCAGGAGCAAGGATGGGGCTTTGGGTAGTGGATGTCGATGACGCCCGGCGAGATTCACGAGCACTCGCACCAGAGGGAAGCGAAGTACCAGAGCCATTGATAGCACCCAGCCGTCGGCGCAGATCTTCGAACGGTGCGCCAGGGGAGCTGATGTCAACACTTGGTGGTCGAGACATGCGCGGGGTCTCCGAAACAGGAGAGCGTGTCATGTCTAACGTTGATTGCCTAGACGCCGATGCGATGCGTGCGGAACGGGGAGCTATGTCGGACAGGCGATTCTTGAGGAACACGGTCTGCGGGACAACCTTGAGCTTCTGAAGTTCAATGTCACTCGTAGTCTTGAGGTTCTCTGCGTCGTCGTCAGGCTTGAGACGGGTGGTAAAGCTGTTGCATGCGATCAGATACCGAAATATACGTCCGAAAAAGAAAGGAACAGACCTTGAGATAGCATTCGCCAGCTTCAGGATGTATTCCCGCATCGACATCAATTTTGCCTCTTCAGTACTAGTCATTCCAAGTTGGCGCAACTTCGTAAGCTGAGCTTCATCCCTACCAAGGAGACGCTTGACTGAGAACATTTCGCTAGCTACAGGAATAGAAAATTACGCACTCTTCTGACTTGTTTCGTGTAACGCCTGCTGCGCTTCCCGTCCTCCGCATAGATGCAACGCTATCTTGAGGCGACTCGAGCTTAGATGTCGCCCGTCGATGGCCTCGCCAGAAAGCTGTCCTTTCTGCTTTCATTGCCCACTGCACGGCTGCATCGAACACTTGCCTCGATAGCTGAAAATGCATTCATGTAGTCGTGCAAATATGGCATAGATTACTGACACTCACGGGAGGTTTCATAGCCATCAACAAACTCATCTCGTCGATTTGTCGAATATCCGACCGAAGAAAGTGCCTCAGCGAGGGATACAGGATGCACCACACATCGCTGACAGGCAGATGCTTAGCAGAAGAGGCAATGAATGAAGCAGCGCCTCGAAGGATGTGAGTACCACGGGCACTTCGATAGCTGGGATCGACAGACCTTGGCGAATCCACGCATTTGGATGGTAAAGAAACCCAAGCGTTGCACTCATAAGCTCCCAGATCCGCATCTTTTGGAACAAACCTAGCTCGCATAGACTTGTAAGAGCGCCAAGCACCCGTGCCACGACGCTCTCCTCGACATCTAGACAAGAATTAGCGTCAATACCTTGACGAACCTGTCAAGCAGACCCACCTGAAAGGGCCTGAATCATCAAGGGCAGGATATATTCCTCCAGGCTTCGGCCGCCAGCGCACGCAGCCACATCGACAATGGCGTCGAAAAAGGCGTACCGAAGCAGCCAATCACGGTCATTAAGATACGTTATCATATGGCTGAGAAGGACATCGTTCGTTCTCTGTCGACCCAGGAAGATGCATAATGCAGATATATCGTGAAGGACAGCGCGCTTGACAACGCTCGACGGGTCAACTAGAAGCGCAGACAGGTGATCCTGTATCGACGTTTGTAGGTCTTGCAAAGCAGCGTCATAGGTGACCTGATTGATACGTTGGTACATAGATTGCTATCACAGCGAGGTGCACGTACCTCAAATTGGGCCTCGTCATACTCGACAGCCTCTGCGGCTACCTTGAAAGATCCATGCGCTTTGAGGGCTTGTCCCATCTCCAGATACCGCACAGCTGTTTCCGCAAGTGGCACCACGCACTGCGCATACATGCATCGTACAGAGACCTCTGGGTCCTGTACCAGGGTCTGAATGTTCGGTATGATGTACTCCGGAAATACGGAGGCATTCGAAGGCGTGATGACTGTGACCAACATCAACTAACGGTAAACTAAGGTCAGATCTGCTTCGTCAACCGGACGGAATTAAGCAAGACAGACCACTTGCATAAGAGTCCTCAGAGCCGCTGCACGAACGACTGCCGCATCGTCATGCAGAAGATCGACGATATAAGGAACCATGCGGTCCAGCTTCGCTTCATCTGTTAAGTGCACCGCGAGGGCGAGGAAGACATCCAGCGCTCGCAGTTTGCTGGATGGCTGAGCACAATTTCGAACGTTTGCGCATACGAGTGCGAGGACGATGAGTGCAGGCCCGTCTGAGGTAAACGCACGTCAACACTACGCCAAAATGGGTGCAAAAGGCTCGCCACCTTCTAGTGCAGCTTGTCGTTTGACCCTCAACAACTTGGAGTCGCGGTTCGGCACGTGAAGTTCAACTGGTAGGATATCCTACGTCTCTGGTCGGTGAGTGGATCTCGCGAGAAACGGATGTAGTTACCTGGAATGGGGTCGACGTTGACTCCGTATGGGCATACTCGACTCGGACGTCCTTGACAGTTTCTTCCCCCATGTCTTCCACAAGATAAGGCTCTACACTCTCGTAGTCTGCCCATATGCGCTCCATCCTGTGATCTGCGTCACTCGGTAAGACCGCCGTGTGCGGGTCCGAGATCGTCGGGACGGGTGTCGCCGTACCCCCCTTGACAGTGGCGTTGGGTGTAGATGCAACCGTTGTAGTAGGAGTTGCGGAGCCGGGAACAGCAGACGGAGGAGAACCACCAAACAAAGATGATGCCGGCAGTTCGTTGACAGAGAAAACATAGCTATGGAGGAATGAATAGAAGGCTTCCGGAAACACAGTTCCGCGAGCGTTATTGAGAAGAGCGTCAAAGGTTGGTCGGGCGTTGGGGTCCAAAGCAATCATTTCTTTGATAAGATCCTTTCATGGACCGGTCAGAGGCCGGGGTATCAATTTGAGTATGTACAACCTACCTTGACTCCACTATCCTCAATGGCAGACAGTAAGCCGTCGACGTGAATCTCCCCTTCGCGATACTTGAATAACTGGCTGAGGGTGAATAACGGCGCCCCTTCTCGAAAGAGTTCGGCAATGACGCAGCCGGCACTGAAAACGTCCATAGCCTCAGTTACTCGTGTCTCCTTCTTTCCAGTACCGTCGTTGGCACCTTGGGTAGCAACTACCTCGGGCTTTGCGCCAGCGGCGTAGAAACGCTCCGGAGCTACATAACATGTACGCCGACCTGATGTGTCGAAATAAAAGGCAAAGTCCGAAGGGTCGTCAAGAGGGAGATACGTAGGCTTGTGAGAGGCGAAGTCGGTAAGATACACCCAATTCCAAGACGTGACAAGGACGTTCTCAGACTTGATGTCTCCGTGAGGGACCTTGCGCGCCCGCGCGTCGCGTAAGCCGGTTAGGAGTTGAAATGCTATCCATTTCTTCTCAATTGTGCTGAGGAAAGGACGAGTGCTGCAGGGTGTCCATGAGAGCCTGCACTTGTATATACGGGAAACTTGACGCACCTTATTCGATCGTATAGGTTACTCGCGACCCACTGTCGTATGAGATATCCGGCCTTCTCAGTCTCCACGAATGTCTGATAGCTGTAGACGTTTGGAATGTCCAACAAAGCCTCCCGTTCAACTAGATAATAAAAGATGTCGAATAAGTAAACGAGACGGACCCTATTAGCTACCACGGTAACGCACTCTTCAGTCTCCTTTGGTACTTGCGAAGGCTGAGGCCAGGATCCGGCTTGATGAAGATCTTTGCGAGGAGAATGCCATTTCGATGACGGCAGCGAACGGTCTTCAGAAAGCGCGAAGACCCGAGGCTGGGATGGCCTTGAGCATAATCCTTGCATAAGTCAGGACGAATGCGTACCTCTTCTCGTAGACAATGTCAGTTCCAAGCTCTGCGACAAACGAATCGAGAGCACCAGCGTTGCGCGTCAACGGGTACCCGGACTGCGTGTTGCCCATGTTGCGAAGGCTCCGCACAGATGCAGGCGACTGCTTTGAGTGAGGTCGCTTGATGCCACAAAGGCGGCAGCGCCAAAGAACCCGCTAGGTAGGGTGCGCGCAGCAGATAGATCACTCGGAGCGATGGATGGAGGGCGATATTGCTCAAGGTAGGTCTTATACCGGGAGGATGGTAGTTGTGGTAGGTCTGTATAGTATTGCGAGCGGCAGTGGACGCGTTTTGAGTCCAGTCGCGAGCCCAGCGCGCGCGAAGTGCTTACATCGGCTAATCGCTTTCATGTCAAAGGAGTCCATTTCGACGTTGCTCTCACCGGGAAAGAGGAAATATTGTTCGCACCATTCATCAACGACACTACATACAGGATAAGCATATGCAACGGTAAGTACTACGTGCAATACTATCTGATTCAAAAGTAAGATTGAGTAAAGGACGTTCAACGTATCAACTTTAATTTCCGGCTGTAGTAGATAAAATGGGACGAGTGGTCTGAATGACCGTCGCTGGAGAGCGACTCATTCACGGTCGTCTACGTCTTTCGGGGTGATATCGGGGATGGGTATGCTGTCACGCCCAAAAAGGCTGCCGTCCCAAACCAACCTGTCCACCATTGTACCAAGCTCCTCCATGTCACTGCGACTTGCATCAGAATAACACACAACCAACTTTTCTAGCCTCTTCCCTGCATTCTTCCGCGCCTCCAAGCACGTCATTAGTGCCTCGAAATCAACGCCCCTCGTCCCCGAACCCATCCTGTGCGATGGAAACGAGCGGAACGCCCCCTCGCATACAGTCAACGTCTGTAAGCTCGGAAGCGACAGCATCGACGACGTAGGGGTCGAAGGAGTAGCATCGCCTATGGCGGGTGTGTAGGCACCAAGGACTGCGCACAAGGCTCTCAGTGCAGGGGAGCCATGTATGCAGAGCTCCCGCACTTCAGGCACATTCCTGAGGAGTTGTGACCATACGGCAGTAGAGATGCAACTGATGCGTGCAATCGTCACGGCGTGTACCTCCTTTCCATTATTGACCACAGCACGCCACAACTTGAGGAGGGTATCGGTCAAGATATGGCGCTCTAGATCCTCCCAACAAGAGAAATGAATGTCTACTTTTGCATCTTCGGGCTCTGCATAGTAGTACTCCGGTGTTGCAGTCTCGGTATATCCCAAGAGGCGAAGACCACGGTCGTAGGGTTCGCAAAGCTGTTGCGGGGCATGATGGAAGAGTAGACTGCGAACGGGTGAACCAGAACTGGAATGTTTCGCGAGTGGGGAGTAACGGAAAGCAGGCGTAAGCACTGAAAGGCAAAATTCGAGACGAAGGCGGCTATCAGAAGGAATTGTAAAACTGCGAAGGAGGCAGAAAGTAATTTCTGCCCTGCCACGGAGATGTAGACTCGAGAGACGCGGGAGAGAGAGAGCTACACCATGTTCAGGTCCAGTGAAAGGCGACGTGAAGGACGAAACATGGTCAAGAACCAGAATTTCGATGCTGCCGGCTGCTGCCTCAACTATACGAAGAATTCCTTGACGAGTAAGAGGCGCTACGTGATGCAATTCCAAGCGAGTGAGCACGCTGCAGTGCGAAGGGAGGACGTTGAGAAGTGATTCTGGGATGGAGCAACACTGTAAATCAAGTTGATGGAGAGGGAGAGTATCATGCTTGAAGAGCTCTTGTGGTACGTCGAAGGCGGCCTGATTCTCGTGCGTAACAGCCTTCAGAGTGAAGGATTCTAGGTTTGGAAGACTAGTCGGAAAGTCTTTTATGAGACGCGAGAAATCAATGCAGGATCGGCTTTGCAGAGTTATCTCCCTGATGCGGGGTGCATGGGATAGTGCATGGCGCACACGCTTGAATACCTTGTTGCTAGAGCGGCCAGATTGACATAGATAGTCTGGCGTCAGGTTCGCATGGATGGTGAGGAGAGCTGACTTGGAGCGGTCAAGCATTGAGGACGTCATTGGCGACGAGAGGAAAGCCACCTTTGTCCACAATGCAGGATAGTCTATCGCAATCTCCCTCCAGGAGCGACAGACATGCGTGAGTTGTCGGATGAAGTGAGCGGAGTAGCCAATAGTGGCAGGGTCTAATTCTTCGTCAACACAATCCACAAATATTTGGAGGAGAATCTCGGTCGGCAATCGTGCCGCAATTGACGTCTCCGTAGTGGCAGAATCCTACAAAATAGTTAGGTCAAAAGAGGCCAGAGACGCGAAACATCGTGCCTCGGGTTGAGGGGTGTTTCCCGTGGCTCGTATAGTCTGCCCTTCGTCGCTGTCGTTCTCGAACGCTGCGGCCGGTTCCTGCAAGCCACTACGACTTGTTGAGTGTCGGTTGGATAGGCAATGCAGAAGACATACGATTCGGTCTGAGACGACAGCATCTGGTCCCAATATGTGGATCCGTGTTCAGAGACAGGATTGACGTTGTGCTGGCAAGAAGATGAACTGCGAACGTAATTAATAGGGAGAGCCTCAGTCCGACATTGTCACATAAAGGGAATGTTTCAAGCCTGCTTACGTTAAACGTCCCACGCACTGGACCACCGCTGCGGCTGGCTGCAAGTTGTCAATCAGTGTGGGATGGCCTCTAGAAAATTATTGTGATGACTGTGGCATGCTTGTCTCACAAAAGTCAGATCCTTTCTGAGGTGTCGGAATAGCCCTTTGAGATTATTGTTTGCAAAGTCGTGAATCATCGTGAATCGAATTTCAGCTGGTCCCGGTCAGTCACGGTGTCGTGCTCTGTCAGTAACCGCGTCAACGGCGCCGGCGGGATTCAGAACGTCCTCCCGTCAAGTACCGCCTTCGCTCGTAGGTACTCGCTTTTGCTCTATTACTGGTGAAGCAACCTCCTCGATATCACAGCTCTGGGTGCCTCTTTGGTGCCAGTGCACCATAGCTTGTATATCCAAGAACGCGCAACTGATCGTTCAGGGGGCGCCTAAGCAGAGGTAGATATTTGCTCATCGTTAGCTATAGAGCTCTGTGCTACCATTTCACTCCAGAGTCCCGACTACCATATCCGACTACATCGTTGTGAAATATGCCCGTCTCTGCAGAGTCTAGTGACGAGGATGACTCCGACTACACGACTGACAACTCGGAATCTTCGGAAGAACCACAGACAGGTGGGCAGTTCCGATTTTGTTGTTATCAGAGAAACATGTTGACTTTCTGTCTTTGGTATCTAGTGAAAAAGTATAAGCCTCGGGCTGCACCTCGTACTTCCTCTGTTACCAGACCGCCTCCGAAACTTCGGCCATGGAAAGTTGGGGGCAACTCTAGGCCCCAGAAATTTCCTTACTGGCGCGAAAACGGAAAACTGAGCGTCTCATGGTCACTTATGCACGGCCTGAACATGCACCGCGACTACGGCAAATCCCGATCCTCGTCTAGTACATGGGGTTCGGCAGCTGGAGTCCGGGAGCTGGTGCAAAATCTCTTTGATGCTATACTAGATGTCCGTCATGTGCTTCCACATCAGATTCGAGTCGAGGAGTTTCATAAAGGGAAGTCAATTGTTGGGAGCACATCTGACACTGAATTGCCATTGAACTCAGAGTCTGTCGAACTTTTTCTCTATGACACCTCCATCGCCTCGGCCTCGGATGAAGTTTCAGAGCCTGTCGGATATGTTGCCTGGAAGCCATCACTTGATAAACCTGGCTTCGGGGATCTGGAGCTGTACAATGTTGGATCCATCTCTTACTCTTCTTGGTATCTCGGGGGAACCTCAAAAGGCTCGAAACCTCATCTAATAGGGCAGTATGGTGACGGTTTGAAAATAGGTATGTCTAGCGACCCTTCAAATTGTGTCATACATTTATACATTCAATGTTCAAGGTATCAATGCCCTCATGAGAGAGGAAGCCAGGGTACTGTACCACACGAAACACCAGATTTGGGTGTTTGGTTACCTGCGCGACCACCTGCTCTTCTTCAAGAAGAAATCTAGACGAAATGTCAATGGTGTCCTTGTGCAAGTTCGCAATATACCGTGGAATAGTCTGGGGCTTGATCGGTTTCTTTTCTTACGGCCACCGAAAGAGATTCTTTGTAGCGACAAGGACACCGGGTGGACGAAAGGCTGCGTACTATTAGACGAGAGACATCGCTCCCATATTTATGTATAGCACCTGTTCATTCATATGTATCGTATAACGTCCTAACTTCCTATGTATTTCTCCCCAGGTAAAGGGTATACTTGTGCGGCTGGAAACAGATCAAACTACTGGACTCGTCTATGGGATCAACATTGCGGGCGATATCTCGATGAGCCGCGATCGCTCAGCCTTGGAGGATAGAAGCCACGCTGCTGAAGCAGTTTTCAACATATGGCAGCCACTTCTCCTTACTTCTGACGATACACGGATCCGATATCTGGCACTCTTGAAGGATCACGAGAGGGCTCTCGATGTAGAAGGCATAAAAGGTCTCAGCCCTGCCTGTGCAAAGGTGCTCCTGGCGACCTTACGAGAGCAGCATGTCGACAATGCATTCTTCTATCACGCACAAGAGACAAGTGATGAAAGGCATGTTATCGAGGAATATCTGCACAAGGAGCCTGTGCTCATCAGCAAGACATTGTACCATGCGCTTCGTGCCCACAAGACTATCATGACTCCAATGGAAGCTCAGAAGAAGATGTTTCATTCCCTTACCCCCGTTCAGCCAGATGAGGTTGGATCACTTTATGTCAAACATGTGATCCACTCGTTCCGGGCGTTACTACACTTGGACACTCGAACATTGCGATTCCTTTCGTCATATTCTTTCAAGTCGGCTCACTTTGACAATCTTGAGATCTCTGTGATGGGGGATGAGATCCATCTCAGCGCGAATCTGCTCAATTCTGAGTATGTCCATAGGAAACCGGGTCCTGATGCCTGCTCAATCGGACAGCCCAACGAAGACGAAGACACTTCAGCGGAAGTTATCTACTGTGACTGTGCGTCACTGCTCATTGTCACTTGTCTTGCAGACGAGATCAAGGCTTCACAGTCCAATCGGGAGCAGCTTAAATTTCTCCAAAGACTCCTCATCGCACAGATGCCTCGCAACCTCCGTCATGTGTTCAGTGTTCCGTCCGTTGTCACCGTTTCTTGGTCAACACTTGTTGCAGTGTCCGGTCCGCGCGGATTCAGGATATGTGTTGAAGAACACGTTCCCAACATCCCACTAGATGGTGAGCTTGTATACAAGCCGGGTCCCGACGTTGATGGAGGTATAAGCCATTTGCCTTCAGTGCTCGCAATCTGCCTAACTGGATAACACAGAAATCAATGCGAGCCAACACAGAACAAGCTCTGGACCGTCTATCATACTGTCAGATCTTACTCCAGGGACTCGATATCGAGTGAGGGTTTGCACAGCACCTCGTAACTCGAAAGCCGCAATCTGGAGCAGCCCGCTAGATCTCACAATCCCGCCTCTACCCGTCACTGGGTTTTTGTTTCAATCATTGTCATCTGGATCTGCACATATCCAGTGGGATGCTGCCCCTGGGGCAGCGCGGTATAGTCTCGCACTATTGGGAGAAGATGGTGAAATTGTCGACGAGCATGAACACATTTCGGAATGTTGCTGGGATGGGCAGGTCAATGAAGCACGCATCCACACCATCCGCATCACATCTTGTTCATCTGACGGCGTTTCTTGTCTCGAGCCTTTTGAAGGCGCCGCTCGGAATACACCGATCCATCCAGAGCCGTCAAAGGAGCAGACAAGAAGCACCTCGGTTGCCTCGTCCTCTCCCGTACCTCCTCACGTCTCATCTGCCGGATCGCAGGAGCAACCTCCCCCGCCTCGGCGTCCTTCTCCGTCTGTAGCAGCACGTACGCGAAGTCCCGTTGCGCCGCAAAGGGACTCCCTTAACGTCTCACCCGTCCCATCAACCTCCCTCCCACGCGCTCCATGGAGGGCAGATTCCACAGATGGAATGTCGTTTGGTCACGCAGATGCTTTCTCCGATAGCGACTCGGACGCTGGTATGGAGGCTGATGCAAACCACAACCTTGACAATGGCCATAATCATGAGGACATCTATCAACGGAATGATGCTGAGACTGATACCAGTATCTTAACACGACTGCAAGTAAGTCTACTTTCTTGAATCCCCGCTTCCGCGGCCTATTCCTCTTCAATACTGACTTCAATGCTTCCCATGATAATAGACAATGCTGTCGACGTTATTCGGCTCTCGTGAAAGTCAGGGATCCAATAGCACCTCGTCTCGTGTTCCACAAAGCTCAAGTAGTCACGGCGCGGCACGGATCCGCAGCCGGCGCGCGTATAAGTTCAGTATCGACGGCTTTCGCATGGCGATGTTCATCCACAAGGTCGTCTCGAAATCTGGAACACCAACGCACGTCCTAGCGACGCGGTACATCTTCGCCGCCGAGTATTTCAAGGCGGCCTACGGCGAATCGCCCAATTCCTCTGGACACGAACTTATCAAGCTCCTCGAGCCTCACGGTGACCCGGAATGCGGCAAGTTCGATTATGAACATGTACTCCGCTGCGTAGAGGGCTCTAATTTTGAAAAGATCAAGATACGACAAGAGGCTGCTACGGATACCGATGGATCACCCGACATCCATTACTGGTCTCTGCTGATGTCGGGCGACACCAAAAGCGAAACGCTGACAATCTCCAACAAAAAAGCTAATTCTGGTTATAATGCTTCTACCATAGGTACGACCACGGTTGTGGACCTCTACGCTGGCTGTGGAGGTGTCGCGCGAGGGTTCGATGCTGCAGGTTTCAACATCCTTGCCGCCGTTGAGGAACAAGTGGATGCGGCCACTAGCTGGCAGGTAAGTCTGTCCACAAAGATGCCGTCATTATTGTGTCCTTCTGATCGACAACCTTGACTACTAGTTCAATTTCCCCGATGCTCCAGTGCACGCTGAGGATGTTCAGGTATTCTTTGATGACGTTGAAGCTCAGAAGATAGCCCCGCCAGGCCCCGTCACTGTATTGTCCATGTGTGCACCACTTGAATGCAGCAATGATAGCAAGAAAATGGAGCATTTCACGAGGATGGTCGAACGGGGGATCGGCTTGATGAAGCCTGCACTTGTGGTACGTTCAATGCCGCGCCGTGATGTATATGGTGTTGACGACTATTATGCCGCTGTTCACCCTAGTGTATATTCGGCCAACCGGTACGTCCCATATCTGACGAAATTCCCAGTCCGCTGACACCATGTATCCCAGGCATTTTTGGCCCAACGATACGAGCGCGAATTCCACGTGATGGAATTGAAGTTGTTGTCGAAAGGATATTCGATCTCATACAGACTGCTGGACATCGCGGAATATGGAGTTGCTGCGACAAGCAAACGGTTCGTCCTACTCGCATCCGCTGCCGGCTTGCCTCTTCCAGAGTGGCCCAAGAGGACACACGGCGATCCCGCGTTCCATACCGTCCGCGACGCGATCCAGGACCTCGAATGGCGCAATCCCCGACAGCCTGCAGACGCATCCGACAGACGACGCAGCGTGTACTGCACCGCTCCGGATGATCAGCAGACCCAGGAGCCGAGTGCCTATGCGCTGATGTTGGGTGCCAAGCAGGACAGGATGGTGAGCCATCATAGTACGGGGTGGAAGGGCAATTCGGCGATGAGACCGGTTGCGGATTATGATGGGCCGTATCCGCGTATGTATCCTCGGTTTTCAAAGCGGAATCATGACTGATTTTGTTTTTCAACCAGTTCCAACGGGCATTTCGGACTGCCTGCCCCGTCGCCATCCTAGTAAGTTGCGCAGCCATTGTGGTGTAGGGAGTTGAATGAGTCTAATACGTTTGAATTGCAGAACACACCGATGAGTATCTATCCCCACGGGAGCTTGCGAGAATCGTCTCGTTCCCGGTACGTCGCGGGCGTCATCTGAGCTCCATCCGGCCCTCATTCTTCTACGTGATTGTCTCAGGATATCCATCGATTCAGTGGATCTCGCTACGAGCAATATGCACAGATCACGAGTGCCGTCCCGCCGCTGCTGAGCAAGGCGATTGCGACGAGTATATTGCACTCGCTGCGGACGCACTTTCCCAATCATGTTCTTCAGTCCGACGGCGGTCAACATACCCTGAAAAATTCGACCCCTGCGAGTCGGAAGGCCCTAGCAGCTGTGACGGACGAGAAATATAGACCACCTGTACAACTAGGGAAGGCTGGGGAGAAGAGGCAGGCGCCTGATGAAAATGGCGCTGTCAGTGCAGGCTTGGACTCGGGCCAGTTGGCGAAGCGGGTGAAGCTTGAGCGGGACTAAGGGATATTAGCATGGAAGTCGACGGTAGATCTGTTTTCATCTTGGATTATAGAATATATTCATAGAGTACATTACGACTCTAGATGTCATATTTAAGAGTCGATTGTGGTATCTCTGGAGTACTGGGACCATGTACATGTCCTTTATAAAATGTGAACCCAAAGCAGTATTATGTTCGCTAATTTTCCAAAGAACTTGAAGTGTCGACGGTCAGCTCTAGGTAGTGCCCTACGCATCGTGTGTGGGTTTGCGCGCTCTCTCGGCCGTGGCGGCACGTGGGCATACGCCTTTCAGGTTGAAGAAAATGCCATATAAGATTCGTCAATTTGATAATGCTAGCGCTTGCGCGGTTTTCTTCACCATCTTTGTATTGGGTTTCTGAAGGGGGCTCGAGGTCCGGTCTCTTCAACGTCGATGGGAAATGTCCGCGCGTTCACATGCAAAGAAGCATCCTCGTAGCACAGGCGTGTTGGTGGAATTCGGAAAGGCTACTCCTCTCGAGAGCGTGAACCGCGTGCTCCTCACATGAGCGTGACTTGCGCCAGACCTGCAACCTACCCACGTTCGCATGTTGTCCATTCTACAATCGTCCGGGTCCCGGTGTTTGAACGGCTTGCACCCATTCGCTTAGTCCTTCGGGTCTGCAAAGGCAATCAAGGCAGTTGTTTGGATAGACTGCTGCAGGGCCAGGAGAAAGTTAGAAGTATAAGAGATGGGACGTTGGGGGAGAGGTGACAGCGCCGCGAACGCAAGCCTCTCTGCAATATGCAGCTCCTCACTCTCCTCTCCCTTGTCTCTACTGTGATCTTGTCTGTCAGCCACGCGTCGGCGCTGCCTGCATCCGGAGACACTCTAGAGGTAAGAACGCACCCACCACGCCGAGTACACTCTACGAATTGTGCTGAACGCGTACCCAGGCGCGAGACGCAGAAGCCTGCGCCGACCCCAACACCGCCGTCGCGCTCCTGCGCGCCTGGAACCCGAGCGCGGGCGACCACTTCTACACCACGAGCGCCGCCGAGATGGAGACCGCGATCGCGGCGGACGGGTACCGCTCCGAGGGCGACGCCGCGCGCGTCTTTAGGAGCAGCGTGCTCTCGAGCGTGCCGCTGTACCGCATGTACAGCGCGCATGCGCGGGACCACTTCTACACCACGTCCGCGGCGGAGCGCGCGGCGGCGATCGCGCAGGATGGATACGCGGACGAGGGCATCGCGGCGTGGGTGTACCCCGCGCAGGTGTGCGGCGCCGTGCCGCTGTATCGGGCGTACAACCCTGGAGTGGCGGACCATTTTTATACGGCGGAGCGGGCGGAGCTGCTCAATGCGGTCAAGGTGGATGGGTATGTGGATGAGGGGATTGCGGGGTATGTGTTGCCGGCGTGAGGATTGTTGCAGGTTTGGCGTGGCTGGTGCTGGTGGGACGGTCACGGTCTGTTGTAGCCGTCGGTCTCTTCGAATCGAATCTGTAACGCGTTTGTGTTGATGGTATCGTTCCGTATGGCGTGCGCTGTATATTGTAGCTTTGCACTCGCACGAAGGCCTTCTCCTGGCGGACCATGCGGATATGCTGCAAAGAGCTCCCTGCATACCACAGCAATCGTCAGCCCGGCAATATCAATCGACGTCCAATTGCAACGCCCGGCGACGAGTTTCTTCACCGGCTTTCGCGTGCACTTCCTTAGCAGACCTGATGTCCGGTATGTCCGACGCGGGCGGGGAAATCCTCTCGCGAATTGGAAGTTGGCTCGCTGCGAGGGCTCGGGCCGCGTGCTCCTGCTAGGTTTGGCGGGGCGGTGCAGCGCGTTTGTGACCCTCGCATGCGTCTGCGTGCGGATGTTATGGGAGGGTGGATGCCTTTTGTCGTGCGGGTGTCGGTGATTAGATGGTTATTGTGAAATGGACTTGGGAATCTGTATCTGCGAAGGTAATCTGTTGAGTGTTTTCAACACTAGGAAGAGGTATATAAGATGACGACTGGGTTGAAAAAGTCTGCAGTGCTAAGACTTACAAGCCCTTGTGCAACATGCAATTCATCTCCATCTTCACGCTCGTCTCTACCGTGGTCTTGTCTGTCAGCCGGGTGTCGGCGCTGCCTGTGGCTGGAGATGATCTAGAGGTCAGAAGAAACCCAGTATGCCATATTCCCATTTGCTGAAGGTGTACCCAGGCGCTCGATACATGCGCAAATACCACCCGTACCCTCAGTCTCTGGCGCGCATGGAGTCCCAAGGCGATGAACCACCTGTACGCATGCCGCTCTGAGGAGATCAAAGGCGCTATTATCAGCGGATATCAATTAGGGCCCATTGACGGCCACGCATTCGAAACCCAGGCCCCCTCCAGCGTCCCGCTCTACAACCTCCTCAACCGGGACCTGGAGGTCCACTTCTACACCACATCCGCGGCAGAGCGCGACGAGGCCATCGCACATGATGGGTACTCCGATTGGGGAATCGAGGCGTTTGTATATCCGTCAGCAGTGTGCGGCAGCATCCCGCTGTATAGAGCGTATAACGCGGAGTACCCTGACCATTTTTACACCTCGTCGCATGAGGAATTGCTTGATGCTGTGGCGCATGGGGGGTATGTGGATCAGGGCATTGCAGCGTTTGTACTTCCGGTCTCGAAGTGAGGATATATCTAGCAGGCGAGGTCAATGTTTTGTATGGGCATAAGGAGTTCGGCTGATGTTACTTGCTTACAGGATAAATTGTGACGAGCGCACTTTTCTGCGATCTGCTATGTTGGCCCAGTATTGTACCGTATGACATACGCTGTATGTGGCAAATGATTTAGAGAAAAGCTTCGCAGGACGGGAGAACTTGAACTCGGCCTCGTGCCCTGGAAAGTACAGCGTTGACACGTGATCGCAGCGTCGGCGCAGTCGTTGCCGGCGGCGTAGACTTTTAGGCCTGCATCTGCCTCCTTGGCTGGAGTCGCGCATCGATCGGTCGTGCCTCGGCGTCATATGAGATGGAGAGGGCAGATTCTGCGTTGTAGATGATGTGCCTGGTACTCATGCAGACTGCGATACTGGCACTGGGCAGACGTCGCCGCGCATGAGGTCAGTTGGTATTTTTGGGCGCCGAGCGCTATGAATACGGCCTGTGCGGGGGTCAGCATCCGCGCGCAGCGATGGCTTGTCACAATGGAGGACTTACGGGAGGCTTTCGTGAGAAGGGATGCGCATGACAAAGTTCGTCGGGCGCTCCCGACGCGTACATATCGGACGCGGGCCTACGTCACTGCGGTGGGTATACCGATGTGGGGCGGCCTGCCTGGGACGGCGCACGCGGGCGGGCAGCCATGCGGTGATTGGGGGTGGGCTGGTATCGCCATTCAAGCTTCAAGGCCCGAGGAAAAGCGACGGAGAAGCAGCGCAGCGCTGCTTCGGAACGGGGCCGCGTGCAGTTGCCTGCATGGCTGGCGTCAATGCGTCAACTGCGGCAAGGGTGCTTGCCTGATACAGGATTGGGACAGTGCGCGCATGCCGCGGAGGAAGGAGGACGAGCGGTGGGTACGGACTGGGAGCGCGGGTGGTCTGGTGATGTTTGTGCGGGATTGCAGGACGTGTTCTCAGGGATGGGAGGGAATCACGATAACAAGGTGGAATACGCCGCTTACCCGATATCATGCCTGCGATCAATGAGGGAGTCAGGAAGAAGGGATCTGGTTCCGCGTAGCAAGGATATAAATTGGATATGGATAAATACGAGAACGGGAGGCGAGAAATAAACGAGTGGGGGGCTAAAAGAGGAGGACCGGGGCGGGGCTCGGGAGGACCAAGGGAAGACCTGGGCTGGAACTGAGAGACGGTTGTGCAGCGACAGAGGAGGAGAGCGATCTGAGATCTGGGAGTGAGATCTCCCCATTTGTGAGTGACAACAACTCTCTCCGTCCCTCGCCTGTTCTCCCGTCCGCGTCCCGTCGCCCGCACGAGCTGTCCCAACAGCTGTCCT
The DNA here is from genome assembly GCA_002286715.1 of Dentipellis sp. KUC8613. Taxonomy (NCBI): domain Eukaryota; kingdom Fungi; phylum Basidiomycota; class Agaricomycetes; order Russulales; family Hericiaceae; genus Dentipellis; species Dentipellis sp. KUC8613. The sequence goes on along the minus strand of NSJX01000027.1, from coordinate 16,890 downwards.
GCGAGAGTGTCCCTGCGCGCGACTGAACTCGACTTGTGGTCGAGGGAGCGACGCGGCGGGCGGGGTGGCGGGAGTGTGACGTGACTGGGATGTGTGACTTGTTTGTTGAGAGCCCTGTGCCCTTGCAAACTGACGAAGACTAGGCGAAGACGACTTGTTGCAACGCCTCCGCACGCTCACGCCCCGAATCACACTCTGACGCCGCCTGCCAGGCCCCGTCTGCGATCGCCCGTCCCAGTAAGCGTCCCGTTCCCTTTTCCCCGCCATGGCTCACATCCCGCCCCTCTTCCCGCCCCCGCC
>NSJX01000027.1:0-16470 GCA_002286715.1 Dentipellis sp. KUC8613 | reverse complement strand
TCCTCAGCGACCCGCCCGGCCGCTGCGCCAGTCGCGGCCATGGACGGCTTCCCCCGCCAGCACCATCAGCAGTTCCCCGACAACACAAACCACAATCTCGCGATGAACAACATCAACCTCAATCCCGCCCTCCTCCAGCAGAAGGCTCTCCTCCAGCAGCAGTTCCAGCACCGTCCCACCTCCCAGCAGGGCCATCGCACCCAGGCAATCACCAATCCCCTCCTCCATCAAAGCTCCGGCGCTTCCCCGTTCAACATGGACAACATGTCCATGGGCGGCCTCGGCGGCCTTGGAGGTCTCGGTGCCGCCTCTGGTAACATGAACATCAACGCTGGCATGAATATGAACAATATGAACCTCGGCGGTCTCGCCGGCGCCGGTAACGGCATCAACCTTGGAAGCCTCGGAGGAGGCTCCAATGGCAATGGCATGAATATGGGCGGAATGAGCATGGGCGGCATGAACATGAACAATATGTCCACCATCGGAGGCATGGGAGGCCTCAGCTCCGGCCTCAGCTCCAACCCGTCCATGAATATGGGCATGAACAACATCGGAGGTCTCAGCAATGGCGGCATGAACATGGGCTCAAGTGCAGGAATGAATATGAACATGAATATGAACATGAACATTGGTGCCGGATCTTCCGGAGGTAGCAGCTCAGGCATCGTCTTTTCACCCGCCCAAATAGCCCAGTTTCAAGCCCAGGGCGCAAGCCCACAGCACATACAGGCGCTGCAGGCCAGACTTGCTGCACAGAACATGGTGGTGCGTACTTATCCCTGCTTTGAGCTCGGTGTATGCGCTTGTTCGCCACTCAGCTTTCGCTTTGCTTCCTGCATCCATTCCTACGTGTCCACTAATGCATGCTATCTTTCAGCGGCAGAATGCAAACCAAAGCCGGAATCAGTTCACCCCCGACCTCAATAACATGGGCACTCAGAACTCGAACCAGCTCGGCCATGCCAACCACAGCTCCTCGCCCCACGGCCCATCCCAATCCAACTTCCTTTCGCACCAAGCCGTCAATCAACACCATAGTCCACAGCATATCCAGCAGCAGTCCTTCCCGCCAAATACGAATCCCGGCCAAGGTCTCGCCAACATGATGGCGCACCAGCAGAGCGCACAGGGAGCTGGCGCTTTTTTCGACCGCGACCGACCCTCGTCTGCCACGTCGTCACACTCTAGCCATGCCCCACATCATGGAGGCATCCTCCCCGGTCATCAGCCTCAACAGCCTCAGCTGCCGTCCGGGATGAACATGGGCATGGGCGGAATGATGATGCCCCCTCCCGCCCCCCGCCCTCCCTCGTCGCGTCCGGGTACGGGCCACTCCCACCGCTCCACCTCCGTGGCGGCACAGTCGCCCGGTGCGAGCGGGGGCCCTCCCATGATCCAGCGCCCACCTAGCCGTCCGCGCACCTCGTCAGGAAGCGGATTTCCCTCTGTGCCAGGCATGTCTATGAATGGGCAGGGGCCAGGAACGCCTCAAGTAAGGCGCACCCCGACTCCTGTACAGGGCCAGGTGATGGGATCGCCCGGCGGCAGGAAGCGCAAGGCAAGCGAGGCGCCGATGCCGGTTCCGCCCTCACCTAAGATGGGCGGTGCTGGCATGGGCGGGCTCGCTCCCGCGGGTGCGGGCCACGGCACCCCAACGCCGGGCGCACCGCTGCTCGGTGGTGCTGGCGGCGGGCTGATGGGCCCGCCGCACGTCGTCCCTGCGCGAACCCCCGGGCTTGGTGGATCCGCCTCGGAGCAGGACGCCGTGGACGGGACGCCAGTGAAACAGCAGAGCGTGGGACCGGAGCCGCCGTCGCCGCTCCCTGTTGCTGGCACGAGCACGGGGACGGGGACGCAGAGCAACACGAAGATGACGATGGTCCCCCCCGTCCCTGTAGAGAAGCTTGCGGATGGGGAGATCGAAGCCATCAAAGGTTGGGTGGCGAGGGACAAAGCGTACCAGGATGTCTTCCGCACGATGAAGGAGCGGATGGGGGAGGAGGTGCGCGAGACGCGGATGAAGTTGACCGGGGCTTGGTGGGAGGTGCCCAGCCAGGTCACCCCGTGGAGCGCAAAGCGGCCGGCCAAGTTCAGCGTGACGTACCCCGGACAGAGGCTGAAGGAGATGGGGCGGAAGAGGGGACGGAGAGAGGGGTTCAAGCTGTAAGCTTCCTTTTGTAGCGTGCACAGTGCTGTGCTCATTCCACATCTCCATGCAGGCCGAGCAAGGTCAAGCCTGAGGACGCGGACCGCACGGAGCAGCTCGTCCCGATTCGGCTCGAGTTTGATGTCGAGCATCAGAAGATGCGCGATACGTTTGTGTGGAACTTGAATGGTGCGTCCGCGGGCTGGCGCTTGCTTGTCTGGGGGCATGTGGACTGACGTTTCCGTGTGCGCCGTGTGTAGACCCGATCATCACGCCCGAGGTCTTCGCGCAGTCGATCGTCGACGATTACAGCCTCGCCCCGATGTACCACTCCGTCATCGTCAAGTCTATTCAGGATCAGCTGTCCGATTTCCGTGCGCACACGGCGACGGACGGGACGGATGCCGATAACGAGGATGAAGGTATCGTCATGAAGGGCGGCCTCGACGAGGACGGCGGGGATGCGACGTGGTGGGAGGGGTGGAGGAAGCAGGTGGAAGACACGCGGGGCGGCGCCGCAAAGAGGAGGACTGGGAGGAAGAGGAGAAAGGTGATGGCGGACGAGGCGAAAAAGGAACCCAAGGACGTCAAGGAGGATGTCTTTGGCCCTGTCATTGGAAACGCTGCTGCACCCGCCAACGCTGATGGCTCCAAGGAAAGCAAGGACAAGGACAAGGATAACGATGTCAACATGTCCCTCGATGTCACCGATGTTGACATGGACGACATGAAGGAGGAGATGCGGATCGTGATTAAGGTTCGTGCTCCTTTATCAAATGCGATCGCTTGCATGTGTCTGACCGGCATCTTAGCTGGATATCATCGTTGGCTCGATGAAGCTCGATGACCAGTTCGAGTGGGATATAGATAACCCCGATGCCTCCCCTGAGCACTTTGCGGAGGTGTACACGAAGGAGCTGGGCCTCGGAGGAGAATTCAGGTGCATACAATTCTACTCGGCTATCTATGTCATACGCTCATGCTTCCGACAGGACGGCGATCGCGCATTCCATCCGTGAGCAAGTGCAGACATACCAGAAGTCACTGTTCCTCGTTGGCCATCCCTCCGATGGTACGATGGTCCAGGACGACGATCTGCGCATGTCCTTCCTCTCGCCCGTGCAGTCTGTCGCACGCGCCATGGACCAAGTGCAAGCCTTCACGCCGCTCCTCAATTACTTGTCCGACAGCGAGATCGAGCGGAACGAGAAGGAGCGCGAGAAGGAACTTAACCGCAGGCGCAAGCGCAACACACGTGGCCGCCGCGGCGTCGCGCTCCCCGATCGCGAACCGGCAAAGACTTTCCGCACGCCGGCGATCGGCTTCCCCGACGTCGATCCCGCCGTGTTGGCCTTGCAGCAGGCTGCCGCGGCTCCGACATCGAGGCGTGCGGCGGCAGCGGCAGCGTCCCTGACCATCGCCAACATGGTTGCTTCCGAGAACGGGACCGCCGTCGTCACGCCCACGCTGCCGATGGCGACTCCGACGCCCGCCCCGGCGCAAAAGGAAAAGAAGCCAAAGGGCCTGTTCAAGTCGCCCCAGTACCCTAGCCACGTGCTGCGCCCCCGCGCCCACATCACTGCGCCGACGCCGTCGACTGCCGTGGACGCCTCGTTGTTGCCGCCCCCTCTGGAGAACGACCCGCCTGCGCCGGTGCCGTCTGCCCCCCCGGACAGTAGGGCGACCAGGGTTATCTCGGCGAAGAGGGCAAAGGAGCTGGAGCGCGAGGCGAAAGAGAAGGGCTTTGCGGATGGCCAGCACGCGAACATGATCAATGGTGTCTGGCATTGTTCGAACTGTGGTTGTCCGGAGGATATCGCCATCGGGCGCCGGAAGGGCCCGTTGGGCGACAAGTCGCAGTGCGGTACCTGTGGTATGTGCCACGTTTCGTCTTTGAGGAGATGCGCTTATCGACGAGTTTGTGCAGGCAAGTTCTGGCACAGACACCGTCGCCCGAGGCCTGTCGTCTACAACTCGGACCATGATTTCCATCTCCACCAGCGAAACGAGGCGGAGAGGTCCAAGACGGTGTCGAAGAAGAAAGGCGCTGCTGCGGCCATGCGCGCTGGGCAGACTCCAGCCGGAGACCAAGAGGTGTCGACACCCGCCGCTGCCGCGGAGCCAGAGACGCCTGCCCCGCGGGGCAAGGGCGACGCTTGGCAAGATGCCACCTCTAGGCGCTCAACGGATGCGGCGCAGAGGATGGATGACGAGCGGCCGGCATCCCCTGCGTCTGATGGAGGAAGTTCCAGTGCTTCAGAGCCCCCGCTGGCGCAGAAGATGAAAATGAACGGCGCGTCCAAGGCAGAGTCTGCGCCTCCGACCTCGGTCCCCCAGGATTCGCCAGAGCCGAGGCGGAACGGGACACCGCCGCCTGAGCATCTCGCCAGCGCGTCTGCGCCGCCGAATATGGACGGACCGAGCTCCCCCAACCAACCAATCACGGTATGTTTTGTTGTGGCCAAGTGGGGCAAAAGGTGCTGACGGCGGGACGTTGAACAGCAGTCTACAACATTGCCAGAATGGCTTTCGGAGGCCAAGGCAGCCTCGTTGACCCAATACCCGAATGACAGGTTTGACTTCCTGCCTCGCCAGACTCCTGGCAGTGCCATGCAGTGGCGCATCAAGTGCTTGGACTGCCCCGGCAAGGTCAGTTTTGTGCAGTCGCCTTTGTCGGATTGTGCTGACCCGTCTCTGTTATGCAGTTATATATGCCTGGCCCTGGCGAGACGCTCAACAACTTTGACGTTCACCTGAGGAACCGACTGCACCGCTCGAAAGTGAACGACCGGCTCTCGCGTGAAGGCGGAGCGGGATCTGCATCGTAGGCGCGCTTGTCTGTATCGTTGCTCGCCGATGCATATCTATCTGCTGTGATCTGTGCACGTCTGCTGCTTCCGCGCTGTTATTTGCTGTTTTCAATTATTTGTGACTTTTTACGTACGGCTAGTAGCTAGTATGATCTGTACCGTGTTTACCCCTCTGTGTATTTCGTTGTGAATCGAGTCTTTGTTCTTCATACATGGTCGGATGGTGCAGTACACGGCTCCCAGGACTTCTGCTTTGTTGGTGAAATTAGCCAGTGTGATCACGTGCGACGCGCGTTGGAGGCGATTAGTTGGTGGCGCGGTTGCAGTCACTACTACTGCTTTGCCAAACTATAACGCGACTCCGCGACTGCAACTAGTGCAGACCTCAATGAGCGGAAAGATCGTCATCAAACCACGTCGAGGCCGCATGCGTGGGCGTGGCGGCGTCCTCGCTGGCCCGTCTCGTGTTTCGGTCGAGGCAGAAAACCGTTCCACACCAGGCCGCAGCGAAGATACGGAGGTTGCTACGCCCGTGCCCATGTCCGTGGACAACGAGGACGGCGATGGTGTGGCTACGCCGGCGGTGTCCATATCTAGGGAAGATGCTGGTGATGAGGGAAATGCGGAAGACGAACAGGATGGGGAGGACGGTGGGGCAGAGGACAGGGCTGGCACCGATGTGGGTGAAGATATTGCGGAACCTGTGCCAATGCCAAGGCCGCGCGGGCGGCCGCGTGGACGGGGCCGGGGCGCATTGGTAGGGAGTGCACGGGCAGCAAGGGGGCGGGGGCGAGGGAGGGGACGGGGGAGAGGCAGGGGGTCGAGAGGTGGTGGGCTTACTATTCGACTGCCAAAGCGCGGCGGGGAGGAAGGGAACGGGGAGGACGAGGGCGAGGGAGGCGTGGAGGAGGAAACGCCTGGCGTGGATGGCGTGGATGGCGCAGAGGTTTTGGGTGGGGGGAAGCCGTTTGGGAGGATCCAGGGGAAGGTGTATGTCATTGACGGCGACGAGTACGTGACCGAGGACGATCCCAAGGGCGACACCAAGATTGACAAGCACGGAAATCTGCTTGGAGGTGCGCTGCGGACACTTGCCTTCTTCACAGTGTCGTCTGAACCACAGATGTTTTTTGTACTACAGGTCGTAAGTTCAAAGCTCAGACTTTTACGTTGCCGAAGCGCGATCCGGATCGCCAATACATGCTTGCTATTGATGCTGCACGCACGTCTGGATTCCGAGACTCGCTGTACTACTTCCGCCGAAACCCGCTTGCACTGAAGCTCAGTGCCACTAACTCGGAGAAGGAGTATCTCATTGAGATAGGTAAACTGGGGACCCATTTGCGGACGCGGAGTGTCACGCTCATCACTGCACGAAGTGCTTACAAGCTTCATGGTGCAAAAACCATCCTTGGTATGTATCACATGTTATCAGATCCGTTCTGATGATTGACGTTTGTTTGACCTGTCATTCCAGAAGGCAGATGGGTCACTGACGACTACTACGAGGACAAAGTCCTGGAGGAGATCACCGCCAAGGGCCTTAAACCCGGCGACTTCGTTGGTGACCTCCAGGAGCCACAGACTGCTGCGGCTGCTGCTGCGGCCGCAGCCGCGGACTCCTCTCAAGGCCAAAAAGTAGACCGCGGCGGCGGTTTGGGGATGTATAGAGCTGGTGGACCAACCACCCTCTTCGGAGGTTCTGGCCTAGGTCCTTACAGTGATGGACCGCTGAATGCCGTGCGCAAGAGCTTCTTGAACAGGGAGGGCCTTAATGAGGAAAATTGGATGTGGGTTGCCGCACAGCGGACGGCGGAGATGAGTGCGGAATTTTCTCGCCAAAGGAGAGAAATGTTGAAGCCTTGCGGGGGCATTTTCGGAGATACGACCCCCAGTGGACTATCAGACTTCGCGCAGATTCCGGGACCAAGTGACAAGAGAGAACGCGATGATGCTGAAGGGGGTGCTGACAGCAGGAAAAGGAAGAAGGTACTGCCTCTGGGGGTGTATGAACCACACAGTGGCGCTGTCCTTTGTGAGTAGTTTCCTCTCAACCGCAACAGCGCTTGCTGACCCCTTCCAGATCGAGCAGATACACAACCCACTTGTAGCCGTTGGGAGAGTGTATATGACGAGAAAAAGCAGGTCCTTGGAGGGACTAAGGTGGGAAACGGTGCCTGGGGTTTGGCATGGGTGGATATTGTCATGGATCATCCGACGGAGGACCTGGAGTCATCACACTTCCGTGAATGCGAACATCCAGTTTCTGTACCACCGTGATGCCGTCGTAGGCTGTTTAATATGTACTTTAGAGACCAAGAGTCTTCTTAAAAGCGGTGCAAAGTGCCTCCGTGCGTGTCCTTGCTTGGTGATAGACAGCACCGAATGTACAACTCTACGGTAGAAGATATGTAGGCATAACCAAAACCATAAACCGTCAAATATGCAGATAAAGCAAGCGGCGTGACATCGTCAGTCCCCTGAGAGCGGTGGAATAGGGTCAAGTAAAAAAGTAAAACATCTCGTCGGCTCTGCGACAGGAAAAAGACAATGATAGGCAATTAACAAAGGATGCGAAGGTAGATGGCTGTGAGCTATTTGACTCATATATATATATATACGTAGGTATCGCGATCCTGGTCGAGCGCCTAGAGTGCTACGGGAGCGACATCTTGGGCCTGGAGGCTACGAAGACCTGCATCCTGCTCTGCACGGGGTGTTGGAGGACTATCCGTATCCGATGCAAGCGACGGCGCAGCCAGAGTCAAGCTCGAGGCGTGAGTCTCGGGTGTACGGATCTCTGGAGTCATTGGTGTGTCAGGGAATGAGGTGTCGGCGGTAGCATACGACAATGAGCTGGCGCGCGACTCCGATCGTACACCGGCCAAGGGACTTGTGGGCATGCGGAATGCCGTGGGGGCGCTGGAGAGGTTTGTCGGCTTAGTCGCTCCGTGGCTCGACGCGGGAGTAGGCGACTCTAGACCAGGAGGAGAGGAGATGTCTTGGGAACCCTTATTCAAGTTTTCGTTAGTCTCGCGCATCTCGACATTGGGATTTAATTCTTCGGGATGGGCTTGCGTTGTCTCGAGCTCTGAAAAGGAGGCTGGCTTGTCAGCATGCTCGGGATGTTGAAGTCCTCCTGGCTGGTCTTGCTTCGCAGCTGTCTCCGGAGGCATTGATTGAATGACTGGAGACTCTGGAACGGCGTCCTGTGTTGTGGCTGTCGTTGCTTGGGCCGGAGTGCCATTATTGGAGTTGACAGGCGGTTCCGACAACGACGACGTAGGGGAATCGTTCCGAAGCTCCTGGTCCAATCGAGAATGATTCCTGATGTGGCCTAGTCCAGAGGATCCGACGGCGGGGAGACCGTCTATCGAAGGGCGATGTTCCGTAAGTACGTCATACTCCGGGGAAGGCCCATGTAGATCTAGCCGTGATGTCGAGGCAACGTATGCCACTGCGTCGGGACCGTATGGTACTCCATACTTGCCTACTGCCTCACGCGATGAGATGAGCTTGAGCTGCTCAGGCGTTGGTCCAGATTTGGGGTACACGAAATCTGTCCGCGTGAGGGTGTGGGTAAGGGGCGAGGAGATGGAGTTGATAGAGATAGTTGACGGTGAGTTAAGGTGCCCAGCTTGGAAATTGGAGTTTGAACGCGTCCGCGTCCGAGAAACAGTGCGGAAGGGCGTGGATGAGAGGCTGAACGCAGATGCGGAGCCGGAAAATGACGGCCGGTGCCCTTGTCCTTGCCTGCTGCTCAAAGCTGATGCTGCACGTGCACCCTCGGGAACGGTATCGCTCGTAAGAGAAATTGCAGAGGCAGCAGCGGGTAGGAAGTGGACAGAGTCCTGCGATGGACGAGCATTCGTTGTGGGTAGAGGAGCAGTGCGGGGTGCGAGTACATGAGATGCCGCGTGGATGAATCCGCGGAACATAGATCGACGACGAACGGTTTCCGTCCCGGTAGTAGGATACTCTGGAATGGGACTTTCGACTGATCGACTAGGCATAGTGCTGAGCGACACGCGTGGTTCGGCCTCGCTGCGGGTGATTTGAGCACGGGTGAGGTCATTGGAACTACGGAGGATAGACTCGTCAGCTGTACTGCCGACGACCTCGAAGTAGGGTGGTGCATCGCCACGTATATCGGGAATCGGGGATGCATCTTGGAGAAGAGCGGCCCGACTTTCGTTTGGTTCGTTGTCATGAGAGATACGTGGAGGAGAAGTAGAGTGTTCATTCGTGACGTCCGGTGTGGGCATTTCGGACGAGTTGCCATTGTCATTATCGTTATGTTCGTTATTTTCGAGTAGAGGAGTTTGGACATGTGCATTGGATGGTACGACCACATAAACCGAAGAGGACTGGGAAATGTTGCGAGAATGATTTATGCTCTCGCTGTCGCTCTCGGGAACGGACGGCATCATTATATGAGTCGACACGGGTGCATCCTCCATATCTTGCGAGCCCCTGTCACGACGCGGAGATGGTAAGATACGGCAGACGATACAAAGGCAGATGACTGCTTACTGTATAATCACCAGCTCGTGCTCGCCTGGTTCCTTCATGTAGACGGGTAGCGACCTCGTAGAAATTTGACTCGGTGTACGCCTATTCCGCCGCGTCCGCGCCGCAGGTCGAGCCTGAGCGACAGCGGCAGGCCCGGCAATCTCTTCTGCAGTGAGCTCACGCACTTGGTTGTTTGCTGTTGCATGGCGTCCGGATGGAGCAAGTGCTTGCGAGATAGTAGACAGCAGGCCAGAGAACTTGCTGAAGACCCCTTTGCGAATCATGATGATTAAGAGAGCGCTACCGAGAAAGATGACGACGACGACGACGGGAACCTAGTAATATCATGTCTTGTGAATAGGACGTCTCAGATGGATGAACACAAGGCATGCATACCACGATCTGTACCACGTTACCGCCACCTGCATCTCGACGGACAATGGAACGCTTGGCGGGGTCAGTGAGTGGTGCTGCATAGACGGAGAGCGCGGATGAAATGAGGAGGAGTTGGGCGAAAATGATGCATGTGAGGTGAGGGGCAGGATGTAGCGACGATTGGCGACATGCTTGACATGACATGGGGTGGTACACGTCCGTGTTGGAACAAGGATACGGAACGACACGAGGTAGCAAGAAGTAAAAGAGCAAGGGAGGGGAAGGTAAGAAGGCAGAGCGTGAGCGGCGATATCCTGCACAGCAACCGTCTCTTCAAGTTTGACCTCGACCAGGCTCCGGTCACGGTGGCGCCTTGCCATTTCTTCAATTCGCCCGACGGGCTTTCTTATACCTCCTTAGCACTCTTCGTCTTCACGGACCGACATCAGCAACGTCTCGTCTCTGCCTTTCCTTCGCTGCTCACCCTCTCGTCTTGTGCTGGGACCATGTACTGACACACTGCGGATGCTATCGCCTGATACTCCAGATGACACATGCCCAATTACTCAAACCGGTTTACCCTTCTGATCGTCTGCCGACCTCGCGTGCCGTACAGTTCCTTCGTATGCAAGTTCAGCCAGATAACGAAAAAATATGCCTTCAAAGACACCTCTATCGAGCGATGGCACTTCCATCCGATTCCCGCTCTTCGTTCACGTCAGATGATCTGTCACGCCGCCTGACAGTAAGAAGATCCCGTCTGTATGATCATGCGTATGCATCGTGAGCGAGGAACCTGGAGAGAAGGATAGTACAAATTGAAAAGACTGGGTAAACGTTGTAGATGGCGCTTTGATAATAATTAGTAAGAATGGGCCAAAACACTTCGCAGTTCCACTCAATCGGGACATATATAGTCATAAGGCAGATGTGAATGTTATAATTTTTGTGAGTGTTCCGTGGATCAGGTTCCGTAGGAGCAGGAATGAGCTGTGTTTGGGGCGAGGAGACTCACATCTCAATATTTGCACCCATCGTTATATACGTAGTTCTGCCATCACTGTGGGCAAAAGGCCATTAAATTGATGGTTATATGCCGATAAATCGCTGATTTCCTGGCTAAAAAAAATTGCGGGCGTCCCCAAACAAAATAGTGATTTTGTCTCATATAATTTCGACATTTGTTCCTCGCTGAGCGCACTACAGCCATGAGGATCTTATTCCTACATTAAGCGGCAGTAAGATTACTATTGAACTGTGCTGCGCACGGGGATTGAATAAGAAGAACCACTGACGATCTACATTAAGAGTCTATAAGAGACACACTTTCAATAAAATATTGGAATATATTCAAAATAAGATCTCTTATTCAACCTCAATGAAGTCATGGCCTGTACGCTGATTGTTCTTAGGATGAGCTCCTGATATGCTCAAATGTATAATGGCAGTTGGTTTTGTGATCTTATTTCGAACGTGTCCCTAGATAATTCTTCCATATATCCACGGAGCAAATCACCAAGCTCATTTTCAGTTTATTCTGCATGCCGTTGCCGGTGGATTCAGCACTGGATTTCTGAATAGACATGTCGAATATATAATTGATCACACAGGCAATAGTAGTTGAACTATGGTCTTAGTAAAAGAATGTATTGCACTATGGATTACATTTGATACGACACCCGATGTCGGGACATCGGGACACTTGTGTCCAGACGTCGTGGCATCGTGACACAAGACGTCTTGATGCCATGATGCCGTGACACAAGACATCCCTGATGTCACGATATCATGTCACATGTTGCACCGACATCGAGGAACAAAGGCTGCGCAGAGATGCAAGCTGCGCACGCATCTCAACATCGTACATCCGAGAGAGGACGAGTGTCCAAGAAGGTGAAGAGAAAATAAAAGACAACAGCGCCATACCTACGCGTGATGACCATTCGTCGAACAGCGAGTAGAAATAGTGGGTTTTGAAGGTACCTTATCAAACCGGCGTCAGTGCACGCCTGCCCATTCGCCGCCGTATCTCGTCTACCCACCTCGCACCTCATGCCCAAGGCTGCCCGGAATCACTCCCTCGCGTGGAAGTCCACTCGTGGCTACATCCTACTATTGTGTGTGTAGCCCCGGCGGGTGGGCACAGCGGCTCACCTTCGTCTTGGAGCGTGCCTATGAGGCGTCGGCTGATATGGAGGCGAAAGGCGAAATCGGGGCCGCGCGGAAGGAGCACTGCGCTGGAGTTCAGAAGCGGCAAGATCGAGATGACGATGAGATGTTAGAGCTGCACAAGTCTCGTTCGAAATCAACTCTTGTTGTACCATGCTTCGTCCTTCGTGTCCGTATATTTTCATGCATCTATAATCTGTCCATGTGCCCGGACAACGCGCCGAGGAAGGCAGCTTTCAATCCGGTCATGAGTACACAGCGCTCCAGCACAAGCCGGACGGGACGTACACCAAACGGCAAAAGCGTGTCCATCAGCGCCGCAGGAGCCATCATCATGTCAATTGCATTTGGCCAAGGCGGAGGAGGAGACCCCGAGGTAGACGATTTCGCTGCTGTCTCATATACGTCTTGTCCACGAATTCTTGATAACGATGCCTGCAAGATCTTTGGTCAGGTCTCTGCGCGCACTGCTCGAATGTTTCACAAGACGCACCTCGCCGCACCAGACATGAGTGGTTGAAGGCCCAATGCATCGCATGGTGTTCAGCTCCTCAACCCACCTCCGTCCAGACTTTGATGGCCCGAGTCAACTTCGTGAGCAGCATGTTCCCGCTTGGTGACCTGATGGACGGAAGGTAAGGAATTAGAGATACATGAAAGAGAGTTCAGTCAGGCTTACCAGGCTACTTGGCTGACGAAGCCCGCAGGATGCGCTAGGGTCCGATGATGTGAGAATGGGTCCTTACGACAGAGACGTCAGGACAACACAAAAGCAAATCGAATATAATACCCGTACGCCAACATGGAAGATGACGGAAGTCCTGTCCCAACTGCACTCCTACATGAGCCGCACGTTCCACCACGAAAGTTTCGTAAAGCTTCCCTTGAAGTCGCCAAAACCTTGCCATTCGGCGAGAACTGGAGATGCCTCACCAAAGCCTGGTGCGCCGCAATATCATGCCTCGCCGCAAGGTCCTTTAGCCTGGGCACGAGGCCGGCGACGCGCGAGCTGCGCATCGGGATCTGCACGCCCATCGTCTCCTTGCGTCTGATCCCGTCCGGCGTGAGCCCGGACGACATCGTTCGCTGGCGGTTCGGCGACGCCATGCCCACGCCCGCGTGTATCATCATGACGGAGCGCACGGCGTTGCGCAGGCGGGTCCGCCCTGGCGATGAGGCTTCCGGCGTTGGACTTCCACTCAAGGTCGGTGTGCCGCCTTTTTCGGACAGCGCAAATTCGCTCGTGCTGGCGATAATGGGTGACTTGGGTTCGAAGGGCGCGGTTGCGTGTGTTCCGTCTGAGCCACGCCGATGGCGAAAGGAGGTATACGTAGGGTCTGGACGAGTTCTCCGAGGACGTTGTGCCAAGGGCTTCGATAGACTGTCGAGAGAAGAGATTGACCAATGTTGAGCTGGCTTGTTTCGCTGCTGTCCGCGTATGTTCCAACATATTGATAACCGCTTTCGACAAGCCAGTTGACCTGTGAGTGAGACATAGAATGGGAGGAATAGACATGAACTTGTCTCAAGCATCGTCGAGCGAATCTCCAAGCCATTTCTTGCCCTTGTGCCTACTGAAGATCCAGCGTTCTGATGCGAACCAGGCGGACACAGCTGCCAGGCCAAAGTTGCTGAACGCGGTGAATACTGTCGTGATTGTCGAGACAACGGGATTCTACGTAACCTGTAAGTGACATCTGAAAGACACTAACAATGTGAGACGTACCTGTTGAGACGAGTAGGCAAACAGAACGAGGCCAAAGGAGAAGCACGCGACTGAGAGCACGAGGAAAACAAGAGGCGATCGCTTGATCCAAATCAGCGCCCACCACAGAACGCGGTGGCCAGGGGATCGCCTATGAAGCCGCAAAATGGTCAACATGAGGAAGAGACTCAGGAAGGTGTCACGTTATTAATACTTACTACATGGCTTGCTTCCATGTCAGACCCAGTAGACTGTTCACGGCGGCAGCAATACTGAAGACCATGGAGGTAAACCAGAACGCGTTGACTGCGTCTGACAACCGCGTGCCATTCATATCAAATGAGTATTGCAGGGTTGTCGCTGTAACGGCTGAGAAGAAGGTCGCCACGGTCGACAGGTTACGCAGATTGTTCGCGCCGTGTTTCTGGGCGAATCTGATGGTGGGCACACCTGAACGGGACATGAGCGCGCGGCAGTAGGTGACTGAAACGGGCAAGAAACATACCGATCTCGATGAACGTCGAGAGTGAGGATGTAATCGGCTCGATTTGCTCCCCCATTTCGGATGTAAGGCCGTGTAGGTATCGCTGGACTGCCGGGTATCGAAATCGGCCTGGAACATTCCACGACGTAAATCCCAATGCCGATGCCCAGACAAGGGAAGGACATACCTTCATATGTTCTGAGGCAAGAGGCCCAATGCTGCGCAGGTCCAGCATTAGGTGATGCCACACGGAATGCGCATGCGCACTCACCTTGAGGGCGCCTTCAAACGCAATGATCGACGCAGTGACGGCCTCATCCGTGAACTCCGGGAACTCATTCAGGCAATGCAAGAACGTGATGACGTCGTGCGCGAACAGGCCGAGCTGCTTTGGGAATTCCTCTGGGTCCAGGCTGTCGATTACGAGCGGACGTCGGATGTGAGGGGGTGCTTTGGTTTTTGCATGTTTTCGCGAGCCGGGAAGGCTTATGGTGGGGCTGATAAGCGACTCTTTTGGCTCGCGAGCAACCTTGCGAGGGAAGAGGTCTGCGGCGTTCTCTCGGAAGAGATAAGCAATTTGGGTGATGCGCTCCCGAAGGTGAAAGGCAGAGGAGAGGATGCCGACGGAGCTCCCGAGCTGTCGGGCTGCATTGGAGAAGCTCCGCAGCTGACGCCGTAAGATGTCAATTCGGTAACTGCATATTTTTACCGTAGCCATAGTACATACCTCCTTGTCGAGATTATTGATCCTCCTAATGTAAAGCACATTACGACTGTCAGTGGGTATTGGAAGGACACGAGGAGCCGTCTCACCTTTGGAAGCGACCCCAAGATTCAGCTCCTACTTTCTGAAGATGCTCATTGACGGTGGCTGGAAGTGGCGTCAGAGTACGAACACATGCGAGCACGATCTGGGAAGAATGTTACTTACGAACGTCTCTATCATCTTCAAAGCTGCGCTGAAGGCTGGTATCTGCGGATGTCATCAGACTATGCACACATAAAATCAGTGATTGAGCAGAGCAGCCGATCCATCCGTGAGTTTGTTACCGTTATGCGGCTGTCTCACCATATCGGCGCCAACTGTTTGCTCACTGAATAAGTGCCGGACTAATTGCAAAGAGATTAATACCACCTACAGATGCTGCAAAAGCTCACGACGCGCAACGCGCCCCTGCACGCGCCCCTGCGTACTGCCAAGCTCGTGCACCATGTCGAGTGGCGGACGGCCAAGATCAGCAGCTACAGCGCAAGTGCAGTACGACTGTGTCGTGCCTGCAGAATTGAAATGTGCATCCTGAAGGCTAGATGCCGGGAATCCCTCGTTAATATAATAAAGAGAACGAAAAACTACATTCTTACGGTCGTCTTGGGCGCGATGATGCTCACACATGCGCGTGACTCCATAATTCGAACTTCAAACTAGAAATCGGACGCTTCAAAAAGTGCAAGGAACACATTACTACAGGTAGTACGCTAGATTGACGAACCTAAAACAATGAAAGGGTCAGCGGATGTTATGAGAAGAAGGTTTCGAAATACGCACCATAACACCGTCGAAAGATCAGCCACAGAAACGATACAGACTGCTCGTGCCATTACAGTGCTCCAAGAATCCTTCCTAGTTCCCCAATGAAGTCCTCCTGCCCCATGTGAGTCTTGATGTCCATCTTGATGCTCCCCAGGACCGCATGTGAGTCTTTTTGTGCGAGGCGCCTCAGGGTGCTTTGTTCGGCGCCCTTATTGGCCTGGACATGGAGCCATCGGAAATTTCTTCCCTTCTCTTCGAATTGTTTTCCGTAGTCGCATCGAATACCGATACGCACATCAGTCCGCTCCAACCTCACCGGCCAAGCACGCTCTCCGAGAGAGGCGGACTCGAGACCGGCGAGGATCTTAGTGATCCCATTGGACTTGTACGCCGTCAAATCGAGGATCGTATCAAAGGAATGCACTCACCTCTCGAAAATATGGCGCAATGACTTTCCTCAAATGTTTGTTGAGGCTCATCGTAGCTTGAAGGCACAGAAGGCAGATTGCACGAACCAAAGAGTCAGCGGCGCGCAAGCGCAGAACAGAATAAAGAAGCAGCAAACCTGTAGCTTTTGAAGTGATGAAATGGGCGAGTGGTTGAAGAAGTCGAACAATGAAGGCAGGGTGATGAGTCGGGGTTGGCGCAGTGCAAATGCCTGAAGCGGATAGTCGAGCAAGATCTACGTCTGCTCTCACAATAGACTTTCAGTAGACGTCGTTGTTGCGGGACGAT
>NSJX01000026.1:394673-407485 GCA_002286715.1 Dentipellis sp. KUC8613 | reverse complement strand
TAGAATTCCACTTACATCCGCGTCCGGGTCATCCTTAGTGGCAGGAGGCCCAGAATTGTCGGCGGCGACCTCGCCGTCGTCCAAACATACCTGCTTGACCTTCTTGGCCAAGCCGGTGCAGTCGTCAGTCCATTCACCAAGTCGCTTCCGAGGAGCGACGCCGGAAGTTGTCTTCTTGGGCTTGGCAGTGGTACGAGCCATTGAGGACTGAAGTTGCTGTCAGATCACTGCACAGCGTATGGACGCGGTCAGCGAAACGCGACAATGCAGTCACGTGCACGAATTCAATAAACAACAGCAAACACGTCGGCCACATCAGCGCGGCGTTCAGTCTCGTCACTCTCTTCTTGTTCTTGCTCTTGTTCTTGTTCTTATACTTTTCGAGGACCTGGACTCAACGGAGTGCACCAGCACTCGTGGCGTCGGTGGTTCCCACCTCGCTTGGCGTCAGCGGCGGACCCATCAGGGTTTCGCAACGACGTCCGTTGTTTAACCGGTCTCAGTCAAGCTACTCGAGGACTTCGTCTCGTCTTCTGGCCGACTTGCTCAAGCTTATCCTCTGGCCGACTTGCTCAAGGGGACTTGGACTCAACGGAGTGTGTCAGCACTCGTGGCGTCGGTGGTTCCCACCTCGCTTGGCGTCAGCGGCGGACCCATCAGGGCTTCGCAACGGCGTCCGTTGTTTAACCGGCCTCAGTCAAGCTCCTCGAGGATTTCGTCTCGTCTTCTGGCCGACTTGCTCAAGGGGACTTGGACTCAACGGAGTGTGTCAGCACTCGTGGTGTCGGTGGTTCCCACCTCGCTTGGCATCAGCAGCGGACCCATCAGGGCTTCGCAACGGCGTCCGTTGTTTAACCGGCCTCAGTCAAGCTCCTCGAGGATTTCGTCTTGTCTTCTGGCCGACTTGCTCAAGGGGACTCGGACTCAACGGAGTGTGTCAGCACTCGTGGCGTCAGTGGCTACCACCTCGCTTGGCGTCAGCAGCGGACCCATCAGGGCTTCGCAATGGCGTCCGTTGTTTAACCGGCCTCACTCAAGCTCCTCAAGGACATGGTTTCCACAAAGTGCATTCATAGAACAGTAGACTTGTCAAGGCTTTGCAGTCGCAGCCCTCTCATGTTTCTGTAGTGGAGCTCGATGTATGCTACGCAAAAATACAAATTGATGTTTGTAGGAAGCCAGCGGATAGCCTACTGAGTATATGACATATCTAGTAATCACAAGAACCAATTTCAGGGGAGCCAGGCGAGACGGGTGGCAGCGGTGTGAGGCATTGCGGGAGGTTTGACGTTTCAGGATGAACGAAGGATGGGTAGTCCATGTCTTCGAAGGAACCGCTACCGCTGGGCGAACTGCTGCCGCTGCTGGAGGCTCGGCTGGAGTAGTGTGTGAGCTGAGACGAGTAGGAATTGGCCTTCGGCATGAGACGGGTGCCCGCAGCGGGGGGGAGGGGAGAGGTGGGCGTAGCGTGCCCAAAGGCCGGGCAACTGCTTTGCGAGCAATGCAGCTCGCACATGTGCTCAGAGCAGCAGACACTAGCATAGTTGTGACATTCAAGACCCGAGCGGCATTGCAAAGGATCGTTCATGTCGCGGTGTAGGATATGCGGGCAGTCGCCTAGATACATTGCTCGACAGTGGGACTTGCAGAATCGCCAAGGGCACATAAGTGATCCTAGCTTTTCGCAACGTAAGGGAGACGCGTCCTTGAGCTCTTGCCCTGCATAGAATGGCCAGTTCGATCCGCACTCGCCAGGCTTCAGGTACGAGAACGGCCTATCCGGCTCTTCCACTGGTGAATCCCCATGGTCTTCCTGCGGGCATGCTCCGGCATGACGATCCGTGCAGTGTTGTTGACAAAGGTGATACGGACAGCCTTCGGGTACGTAGCCAGTACAGCTGGAGTCGTGGTCGCACTCGCCTGGGTCAAGATATCCATAAGACAGGATCCAATCTATAAAGTTCGTAGTCTCCGGCGAGAGAATGCAGCTGTCTGGCATGGCGCGAAGGGATATTGGGGCAGCGGAGCGGCGAGATGGGATGACGTCGGATAGGAACGGGGATGAGATGTCGGGATGAGATGTCGGCAAGAAGGACAGCAGGTAGTTCGGTACAGCGGTAGAACAGGGCGGGTTTCGCAGCGGGCACAAGACAGAGCGGGTTTCGCGGCGGGAAAAGGGCCTAGAAAGAGTGTGTGGGGGGTTGAAAGAAGAGGTGTTGACATACTCGGCGTCAGAGACAGTGAGTTATATATGCGTCGTTTGCTATTCAACCAGACTGATTCCGTACCAGCCATTCAAGCGCGTGCAGACGCGTGCAGACGCTCATACGGGAGGGAGCCATTGTACTTCTAGGTCCACGCAATCCCCGTTCAAGATGGCGTCCGAGCTGTTCGAGATGGCGAACGAAAGCGAATCCTGCCCATCGCTGAAAGCCGCAGCATCCTCTGCGGTGTTGGGTTGAGCGCGCGTGCGAGCGCTTATACAGGAGCCATCGTGCTTCTACCATTTCGAAGTCATGTGATGCTGTTCTCTTAGCGCCACGTGTGGAAGCACAAATATATACAGTCAGACAATCATGTCGTAATCCCAGTTCTGAGGAGACATGCCGCTCTTCTCCAGGTTCGCCCTCGTGGTTCTGTTTCGGCGTAAGATCATCTCGTCGAGAAAGAAATTGTACCGAGATGCCGTCATCTCCTTTAACATTGCATAATATCCTCCCAGCCAAACATTTGTCTGCTCTGCGATAGACGAGTTGAAGTGCCAGGAACCGTCTGCGTTCTTGAGTTCAGGGAAGTCTGCCGGGTTGCAGTAGCTCTGGCACCAATGATCGGATACCTTGTGCTTGCATGTAAAGTGGAAGACGTCGACTGTAAGGCCGATGTTGTCAAAGTCGGGATCGTTTTTGACGAGCTTGGAAAGTAGGCAGTTGTTGTCAAAGATGATGTGGTTTGGTCTGGTCCTTCTGTCGGGATACACCCTCTGCAACATCGCCTATCGAGACGTGTGAGAATTATCATGATAACGAGGGGGAGGAGGAGACGGAGGCGAGGTAGTTTGTTACGCACCACGACTGCAGATGGAGTCTCAGAATTATAGAACGTTGCCCGGGCAATGATCATCCCACAAGGGGCCACAATGATTTGCTCGTTGTGAGTGCGTTTACGCCCGAACTGCGCTCTCGGCAACTTCTCTTTCTCAGCTTGGCCCTCTTCCCCAGCTTGGCCCTGCTGTTCCTCAACCAAGTCGTCCCCCTCATCCGAGTCGTCGGGTTCCATACGTTTTAGGTGGGCAAGCTTTTGTCGTTGCAGACGATGCTTGAGCTGGAAACGTGCCTGGCCGCCGTCCACATAGCGGCGCTCCGCGGCTTCGTGAAGCGGTTCAGAGCATGTCCGCTTACCCTCGACAGCCGGCTTTTTGCAATTGACCACTGAGCATTCACTATCCTTCGACAAGTGCTCATTACAGAAGCGATTTCTGGTGCTGGACAGCTCGTTCATGCAAACCTCGGGGTCGGAAACGGCGCAGCGTGGATGTCCGAGAGTGATGCCATCGACCACGGCCGCAGAAACCTTGCCTGTTCCCAGAGATACACTGAACATGTCGCCAACAAAACAGGACCGAAGAATACGTACTCATTGTCGGAGTCTCCGAGCTAGGGTCGGGATCGTAGAAATGTGTACAGCGATCACAATAGTGGTCATGTTCAGCTTGACCAAGGAGTTCTATGCGACTGTTCCGCTCCTTGACTGCGTCCGTGAAGCGTTGGTGTTGTTCGCCAGTGTGGGGGACGTGAAGCATTGCGTGTTGGCGTTCGGCATCGTCAAGGAGACACAATAGCGTGAATGCATCCCATACCTCCTCCGTGCGGATGGTGGAGCTGAACTGCCAGAGCGGGTCCGATGGGCCGACTTGTAGCCCTTCATTGTAGATGCGGGCGCAGCTAGATGCGGATACCCTACAATGTCTACGGGTTCATTCGGCTGTGCGTCTGGGTTTACGAAGACGTACGAGACAAGCATCTGAAGAATCCAGTAGTTGATGAGGCGGCGCTCAACATAGCGATGCTCTCCTATCTGGAGATATTCAGGTATCTCAGAAGCGTAGTATGTTCGAATGCCGTCAGCTACAGCGTAGTTGTTGAAGTAGCTTATTTTGCAATCTGAAATTTGTGTAAGCGTCTGCGGCAGCACGAAAGGGAGAGAGGGACGGACGTTCGCAGTATAAGTGGGTGTGGTACGTCTGTATCACACCTTCGGATATTGTGTAGAGCAAGATTTGTTGTGACGTAGCCTTCGTGAGATGTATGGTGGCTCGCCTACAACCTTCGCTCGTGCAATACACGTTGGGGGGGTAAAGGGACCTGTATGCTGCGAAGAATTTCGGCCGGCCGATCGAGAAACGTTTACTGGTAGAACGTACTGATGCCCACAGGATGTCCGTATGTCTGGTAAAGTTGCTTGATCTCGTCAGGCCCGAGATCAACAGCTTGTACACAGGGGTTGTCGGAAGCCCATATCTCATCTCGGAAGAGCCCCCAGCACAAACACGATGGTGGGCAGCATGTCATGTCCACTCGGCGAGCAAGCCAGTCAATCTCCGGGTTGTGTTCTTCCAGCCAGTCAGTACCCAAGATGATGTCAAAGTCCCCAATGTCAGCCACGAAAAACTGGACCTTTTCTTGATGATAAGAGTCTGAGTCACGTGCATAGATCCGCAGTATCTGAGTTGTTGTGGATCGGACAAGGCCCATGACATTCTCTGAGTTGTCGACATTGCGCACAGGAAATGGGTGTTTCAGTGGCATCAGGGTGAGGTTGTGCTGAGCAGCAAACCGAGGGTGAAGGACTAGTCCTTCTGCACCACTATCGAGTAGTGCTTCGGCGTCGAGTTGTTTTCCAGTAATTTGTCCAATAAGCTTAGTTCTGAGCGTGATTGATGGTGTCTGGCGAGTTCGAGTGACAGATGACACGTGCAGACAAGGGGGGTATAATTGCTCACGGGGTTGAACCAATGATGATAGTACAGCATAACGATTGGACAAACTAAAGGAAACTTTCTTGCCTCCCACAGATGACGCGGCTGGGGGGCGCTCTAAAAATCCTCACAGGCAATGAGATCCTTCAATGCTGCCCGTGCCTCCTCTCTCTCCTCAGCTCCTAGGGACCGCAGTGACGAGGCCAACGTAGCAACTGCCAGAGTACCTGGTGGTGTCGCGAGGGCATTGGTCCGCGCATCTGCCTGAGGTGCTGCACATCAGGAAAAATAACCCTTACTATATAGTTCTACATAGTATACATAACCCTGATAGGGCCATAGCAAGGTATCCATCTTTCGTAGCTATAGATTTACCCCTTCCTCTATGATAGTGCTATGGCTGCTATGGAATAAGGTACCCTGCTATGGGTGCTATGGAAGAAGGTATTCTGCTATGTATGAAGGTACCTTGCTATCACTACTATCACTGCTTTCCAAAGCCTGGCAACTATAGGACCTACAAAGTCAGTACATCACACATAGCATTCATAAAGCTATCAAGAGTCTATAGGTTGGAATGATAGCAAAAACTTCATTCATTTATATTTGAATCAACAATGATAATAAGGACAGATCATATTTCAAAAGAGTACATAAAACATCACTACACAACATATACTAACAGAGAAACCTTCCATTACAACCAACTCCAACATCACATTACAAAGAATGTCCTGCAAGAGTATCAGCAATTATATGAAGAATAAGAGAAAAAGAAAATACACACCAAGCACAATGTCCTGCACATGCCCCAAGAGATGACTGCATTATCCTAACATAAGATAACCTGCAGGAACATCAGCAACCACAAGAGAAAACAAGAGGAAAGAGAACATACATGATCAATGCATGTGGCCAAGGGAACCTGAAGGAGAACAACTATAATGAGTGCAGGTAGAGCTAGGGCACTTACCATGTGTGAGCGAGCAGAAGCGCGCGGACGCGGAGCGCGAGTTGATAGTCACAGTTGCAAATAGGGGTAGGTGTGAGCAGCGCGGACGAGCCAGCACACAGTAAGCAGGCGTGAGGGCAAACGTGGTGAGCGAGCACACACCAGTGAGTGCGCGGGTCACATACCGACTGCGATAGCTTAGGCATAGAGCGAGCGAGCGGGCAAGTGGGTGCGGACGCGCGCCGACGGGAGCACATGTGAGGAAGAACGGACACCGAGGAACGCGCGCGTTGAGCTCGCACCCATGAGTGGAGTGCGCGGATGGGCAGGGTAGCAGACGAGGATGTGGAGAGAATGAGGGAGCGGCATACATACCTCGAGTCCCATGGCCGAGGCGGCATACGGAGCGTTAAGGGAGAGGCGGAGAATGGGCGTCAGAAGGAGGAAGGAGGAAGAGGGAGGAGGGAAGAGAGAAACGACGCGTCGTGCTGATGAGGTGGCAGCAAGCGCCCGCAACGCGCACGGACCAGCGTGCCCGTCGGCGATATCCGTGTGGCGCGCGGTCTGCCGTCGAATCGAATATACAGCACGAAATAAATTTAGGTAAAATACAAGATTATTAGAAGAAGTATATGAGTGTTTGAGGGGCCTACTTGAATATTTGAGAAGCAATTGATCAAGTTATGATGGGTACAAGACACAATCAACGTCTACGCGCTATGTTTTGCATAAGTCGCGTCGTCCAAAGATGGCAAAGCATGACTGACTATTAATTCAAGGTAGTGTTCTGAGCCTTGCGGGTGCCTGTATTCATCATTTGTTGTGACGTTTATACAGAGAGTACATACAGTCGTTCTAATATCGTACAAATTTAATCCGAATTCAATGTATTTTATTTCTCTCCGAAAGACAGTCTCGAGCAGTCGAGGAACGACCGGCGGCAACTGCCGACGCCGTTGCCACTGGAGATGCGACTCGTTGCTCTCCTCTCTTCATCCTCAACACGCTCTCGCCCTCACTCCCTCCGCCGCACGTCACTCGCACTACCGCACACACCTCGCAAAGTCAACGAGGCCATCGCCATGGAGACGGCGAGAGAACGCAGGTTGTCAGAGACCACAACCACAGGTGCGTCGTTGTAGCAACACGATCAGCGTGTCGTAGCACACCCGACTTCTAACGCCGCCCTCCCTCTTCAGCCTCGCGACGTCAGCGCCGACTAACTGGCCTCGTCGTTCCTGTGGTGCACCCACATCTTCCCCCTCGCCCGTGGCTCCAATGCGCGCGCCCCACGCACGTTACCCTCACATCTGCGTTAGCGCCTGCGCTCCGCGCTGCTGCCGCAGCTCCCTCGCGTCCTCTGCGCCGGCGTCGTTCTTCTCGCGACGCTCGAGCCCGCGACCTCCGGCCAGCGTCTTTCCTCCCGCCTCTGTGTGCGTCGCACGCTGTACATCGGCGCGCTCTCTACGTCGGCGCGTTCTCTCGCGCCCCGCCCGCCTACTTGTGCCCTGGCCACCCTGCCCTGCTGAGCATGCACACACCCGCTCGCGCCATCGCGCCTGCCTCCATCCGCAGCGCCGATGCGCTTTTTCGTCCATACGCTCTGCGTTGACGTGCGCTATGCGCACGTTCGTCCGCGCTGCAACCTGCCCGCCCTCTTCCCGGCATTGGCACCCCCTCTGCCCAGTGCCTGCATCCCCCAGTCGGCGCCATCCGCACCCTTGTCATGGAGCTGTTTTGTCTGTGGCTGTGCTGTCACAGATCCGTATCTCGGTGCTCTGCAGTGGTGCCCTCTTTTACTCTGCATACATCTTATCTACATACATACTTGTAAGAGCACAGGGACATCTATCAGTGTACATTATTCTTTAAATATTATGAATAAATTCTAGTGCCTCATGTCTAGGATAAGATGTCTGGGAAGTTCATAGCTTATGGTGGTCTCATAGACTGCATAGTCTATGCTGGCAACTATACAAGGCTATAAAATATTGACTTAGGTTGTATAGCCTATGGCTGCTATGGAGTCATCCACCTTGGCTATGGCTGCTATGGCTGCTATGGAGCAGTCTATAGCTGACTCACCAGATTGATAGGACTCATAGTATACATAACCATAGTGGTGGCTATATAAATTCTTATTTTTCCTGATGCAGCTACTCCCGGTACTGTGCCGGTTTCTATCGCTGCGACACGTGGGGCCTGGTTGAGGGGGCATTCGAACGACATGTGGCCTTTCTGGCGGCAACGGAAACATGCCCCTTCTCTAGCCAAACGCTGACGCTCCTGGTCTGAGAGCTTGGCAAGGACTGGCGAGCGAGGCATGGGGCGAGTGGATACCGATGTCATTGCGCGAGGGGTGGTCGACCTTGGAGTGCTCGTCCTTGGTGCTCTGGCTTTTTGCTCACGTTGAAGCTCGAGCCACTGCGCATTGCAATCCCTGGCACGTCCCTTCCAATCCTCGAGGTCCTTTGGCGTTGGGTATGTTGTCATGCACTTCTCGAAGAGTGCTCGGTTGAGTCCCTTTTTGAAGAAGTGGACCAGGGCCATGTCGTCGTAGCCGGTGCGGGGGGACAGGGCTTCGAACTCAGTGATGTACTCAACCACTGGCCGCGTGCCCATGAGCAGATGGTCAATCGCCGCCTGAGCCTCTGCTGAATCGTCAAGAGGTTTGAAGTCTGCCTGAAACTTGTCGAGCAACTTGACGAAGGTGTCAAATCGTGGCTTCCCATCCGACGTATCAAATGTTCCTCCTGCATCCGCAATGTCGTCATCCTCCAGGATCTCTTCGCCCCGTTGAGTTGCCCAGACTCCAGCAATGGGGCCCTGGCAGAGATCCAGGAAGAGGGCAATCTTCGCGTCATTGGAAGCGTACTTGGTCTTGTTTACTTTCAAGAACAAGCGGATGCGCATTTTGAAAGCAGCGGACTTAGAGCGATCTCCCTCGAACGGTTCAGGTTTTACCCCAATCTCCGAGTTGGTACTAGGGGTCGTTGTCGCAGTTGTTGTCTGTGTTGGGTTGGTAGAAGACATGGTGTGGGCAGGTGGGGGTGGAGCGGGTTTGACTGGAGTGAACAACCCGCACACCTTTCAGCAGAAACCCCCATGAAATACAGTGTAGCCAAGTGGTACCAAACCCAAGAATCATGGTACAGCCGGGCCCGGCCGAGGACCGTCATCGGTCGTCGGTAACGTCCTGGCCGAGGTGTAGGGGTTCCCTGTAATGTTATAGTATAGTGTTACTAGTCAGTAGTAGTAGGTTGCTGGGGGGACATCAGGTGTATATTGGGATGCACGCTTCGGCCGGTTGGCAGTATAGGGTGCGATCTATGGGTCGGCTGGGTAAATGAATGGGCTGTATTCATAGGGTCGGCCGTGTGATCGGCAGGTGTCAGGCTGGTAGGGACAGTTCTCGGTGGGCCGTGCCGAGCAGTCCAGCCGAGCGGTAGGAGACAGGTTGGCCGGTGAGGGTACCAGGGGCAGGTCCATTGATGGGGTAATTGCTGGTGAAATGTCCTCGGATGTTGCAGCAAGGAGATGTTGGGAGTGAGTCATTGATTGAAGGCAGCTACAGCTGGGTGTAGTACTGGGGCCACTTCGCTTGGTCGTCCTCAGACAGGCCACCCCGGTCCTGTCCGAGGGCGACCAAGGACTCCCAGAGTAAAAACCACCTTTTGAATTTACTCCGATAGTCCCTATCAGACCGACCACCATCGTAAATCACAATGCCATCACTGAAGACTACTCCTTGAGCATGTACTCGGAGGATGTGGGGGAGCCTCGGGCATGGCATTGTGACAGTGGAGGACATTTGAGGGATACACCGACGACGCCCTTATGCATACCGATGACATCCATTGGGGCACCGATGATGTCTAATTACATACCGATGATATCCATTTGCATACTGCCCATTTGCACACTGGCGACGTAGGTGCATCATGGGCATACCGAGGACAGTGGTGCATACCGATGACATCCAACTCCACCGAGAAACACCGAAATATACCGAGCAAATGAATAGCAGCAGAGGACAGCTATGGCCATCAGAAATTTGCAGCAGCCGAGGACATCACACTTTCCCATCGGCAGGAAAAGAAAAGAAAAAATTTTGGGAAAAGAAGTTTGTATTTGGGTCAGCAGTACCAGCTATGTACGGACTACCGACATTGACCAGACCAACCAACCGACCGACCGACCGACCGACCGACCGACCGACCGACCGACCGACCGACCGACCACCGACCTGACCGACCACCGAGGAGCTACCGACCACCGAGCCTACTTCCGGTTTGCCTTTGCCTTTGCCTTTGCCTTACCTTTTCCTTTTGTGGTGGTCTTGCCATCGGCATTGCGGGCATTCTCTAATTCTTCGACCCGCTCCTCCAAGGCGTCGAGGAGCTGCCCCCGTCGGTCTCGCTCTCCCAACAGCAGCTCCTGAGTCCGCTGGATCTGATCCAGACGGACCAGGTGCTGTTCATTTGCCTCGGTCAGGCGTCGGAGAAGCTCCAGAGAGGAGGGGCTCAAGGTGGAGCTGCTAGCCGTGGGGGACGCCTCCCGCTGGGTGACCTTTGCCTTCTTCGTGAGGACGACACCAATGACTGGAAAGGCACTGGTCAGTATGGTCTCCCCAAATCAAGGGAGGTGCTTACATTCTCCCGCCTTCCGCTTCAGTGGCCTACTGTTTGCGGTTGCGACCGAGGACGCCTCTGCCGCGACTTGGCTCCGAGTCGCCCTCTTGGGAACTTCTTCGGGGAGGCTGTCGGTGTCCTCGGTTTGGGCTTTCTTCCCCTTCGGCTTCGGAGCTGCCTTGGTGGGAGATGTTGCCGGCTTGGCCGACTTGGTGGTGACCTCCGTCTGCACAGAAGCCTTGATGCGACGGGGGGTCCTGGTGATCCTGGAGGCAATGTCGGCACCATCCTGGACCTCTGTTGCGTCGGTGTCATCGGCACCCTCGTCTTCAACACCGACCTTGGTGGTGGACTTGGCGACACGACGAGCTTTGGGGCGGCTGGGCTTCGGGGCATTAACCCTACTCGCTTCGGTGTTCCCCTCGGTGTTCCCCTCGGTGTTGTGCTCGGTCATGCTTGCTTCAGCACCGACATCAGTCGTAGACTTGGGGACGCGACGCGCTTTGGGGCGGGTGGGCTTCGGGGTAGTTACACTGTCGTCGACCACGGAGTTGTCCTCGGTGGTGCCTGCTTCAGCACCGAGCTCGGAGGTGGACTTGGGGACGGGGCGTGTCTTGGGCCACTTGGATTTGGGAACAGCTGGGGTGGAAGTCGATGTTGCTTCACCAGTCGGTCTGTCGCCATGGACCTCCTCGGTCGCGTGATCCTCGGCGGGGCTTGTTCCCCCAGGCGAAAGGTTTGTAGCCGATGGTGCTGGAGAAGCTGGGGTGATGTCGCGCCATTGAGCGGCTGGCTGTGGCTGAGGGGCCATGAGGAGGGCGAGCGCCTGCCGAACGTCCAAGGTGTTCTTGTCCGGCACTGAGTCGAGATCTATTATCCAATTCCGAATGAGCAATGAAATAAAATGATCAATGAAGAACTCACCTGGGTCCATGAAGTTGTACTGCCACCAGTACACTGTTCCAGGTGGCGGCAGATCCACAGCATAGTACTGTGCGATCTCCTCGGACTGCCCACCCAAACTTGCGGCCCACCATCTCAAGTCGATGTGTTCGGGTCTCTTGCCTTCGACCTCACCGAGCAGGAGTCCCATCGGGGTGCCTTGAGCGAATTCAGTGTCTTTTAGGGCGGGCGCGAGATCGGTAAGCTTGTGAGCCTCTGTCTGTAAAAGAGTTGAGCTAAAACATGAGAGCAATATAAAAGAGACTCACAACTAAGTTGTGGATGACTGCCGTCGTCCACCATGCCATGAGGGACTGGTCGGTGATATCACCGAGGCTGTGGATTGCCACACCGACCTGGAATGCGTGTGCGCTGAGGGTGTCAGCCACTTCCGCAGTGAGAGCTTCCATTGTGCGCGATGGAAGCCTGAAGGTGCCCATCAACGACAGCACCTTCGTATCAGGCACCGTGGTCAGGTGATTCTCTCACGCCACCGTAAAACTTGACGCGTCAGTTTTCAACAGCACCGCCTGCCTCCAAACCACCATGGCGCCCAAAGCAAAGCCCCAGACCAGTGCCCGCAAGACGCCCATCCAAGCCTCATCACCGGCGCCCGAGGTGTTCGACGACGACGTCGTGGCGATGGACCAGGATCAGCAGCCGCGGGGGTCAAGCCCCGATGTGGAAGTAGTGGAGGAGGAGGAAGACGGCGACAACGACCACCCCGAGCAGCCGCAGCAGGCCGCCCCGCGCCAGCAACAGGCCGCCCCGCGTCAGCAGCAGCCCGCCCAGCAGCCCGCCCAGCAGCCCCCTCAGCCGCCGCCGCCAACCCAGCAGCCCACCCAGCCACAGCCGCCAGCCCACCAGCAGCAGCAGCAGCAGCAGCAGCAGCACCCACAGCCCCCGGCCACCTCGAAGGCGGCTACCCAACCTCGGGCGGCATCCGCGAAGCCGGATCATGGTGCGTCGAGCACAATCCTCGGCTCCGTGCCCGCGCCATGGGATGCTCGCCCTGCCAAACGGGAGCGCTCTCGCGGCCCGGTCGAGAGTGACAACGACGCCTCTGGTGAGTGCCCACCCACCATCTCTTTCATACTATGCTAACATCTAGATAGGTACCCCGCGTCCTCTGAAGCAGGGCCGCTTCGATACCAATCTCGGTCAGGGTGCCGCAGGGGCAGGGATGGCAACGGCGGGCAGGAAAACAGGTACGCTTTGGAGGAAGCTACCTGACAGCTAGTCACAACCGGCTAACACCATCCACAGGACATCGCCCGCCCCTCCCCAGCCTCAGCTCTGGCGCCGCCCCTCC
>NSJX01000026.1:242332-376181 GCA_002286715.1 Dentipellis sp. KUC8613 | reverse complement strand
CCCGCGACGCGAGCAGCGCCTTGCCCTCCGTCCACTCGTTCGCCTTGGCCGCCTCGACGAGCCGGCTCGGGTTCGACAGCGGGAGGATAATCGGGCGCTCGACGCCGCGCGCCATCTCGCGCACGACCTCCTCGGAGAACGCGCCGGCATCGGCCGCGCGAAGCTTTTGAGTGCGCGCAGCAGCTCGGTGCTGTACAGCGGCATGCGCGCGCAGCGCAGGCGGTTGAGGTACCCGATGTGCGTCCAGCGCGCGATCGTCGCCGCGTGGCGCTGGTGCTCGCTGTACGCGCGGTACCCGGCGGCAGTGCGCACGTCGTGCGGGGGCGGCGCGCCGGGGTCGTCGCCGATGAACGGCAGCTGCGCGGTCGCGTCCAGGCGCCGTGTCTCGAGCGCGGCGATGAGCGACGTGTCCTGGTGCCCGATGAACTGCAGGCCGAGCACGTCGAGGCTGACATGTTCCTCTGCGTCGTGCAGCAGCTGGCGGCGCACGAGGAGCTCCTTGATCTCGAAGTCCGTGACGGCCGAGCGCGGCATCGCGAACGACGTCACGATCGGGCGCACCTCGAACAGGTCCGGGTGGTTGCACACCTTGCGCAGCTGCATGAGGATGTTTGCGATCTTCTGGTACATGCCCGACTGCAGGTCGTGCCGCGTCTGCACGCGGGCCATGAACTCGTCGTACAGGAACCGCTGCCGCTTCGACAGCGGGCAGAACACGAGGTGCTCGTATTTGCTGGGGAGTTCCTTTTCGACGTCGCGCTTGAGCCGGCGCAGGAGGTACGGGCGCAGGACTTGGTGCAGCTTCGCGACGCGCTGCTGCGTCTCGTCGTCCAGGACGTTGCCCATCTCGATGGCCTTCTCCAGAGGATCTATGCCCATCAGTCAGCATCGCCGATCACCCTTTACAATGAGAAAACGCACTAGCAAACCAGTCCCCAAACTCCTTCAAGTTCGCAAAATTCGTGCCGGACATCAAGAACTGCAGCAGCGCCCACAGCTCCGTCAGATTATTCTGCAGCGGGGTGCCCGTGAGCAGCAGGCGGCGAAACGAGCGGAACATGAGCAGGATGTTCCAGCGCTGCGACTTGAGGGCGCAGCGGCGGGCGGGGTCAGGCTGCACTACAACGAAAGCAAAGACCTACCATACAGTGATACACGGCAGACGATGAGAGTATCCAAGCAGAATAACATGAACGATACCACGTGGCTTGTGCATTACCAATGGGACAAACAAACGGCCGTGCCGACGATGCCGACCTTCGTGACTTAGGGTTAGGGTGTCACCCCTGTCACAGCGGGTAATCCCAATTGGGCAGCAGTATGCGCGCGTGGACTCCATCCGCGCAGACCCCGCGGAACTTTCCAAAAGTCGTACGTCCTCAAAATTTCAGAGGGAGAGGACCCAGTGCTTGACATGGCTGGCGGTATCGCCGACGCAGCAGTGACGGGTTCCCAGATTGATCGAGATTGAAGGGGCGCGGGAAGAAAGCAGGGGCGCGGGAATATCACAGGGGCGCGGGAATACTGGCTTCAGAAGGCGTCAAGGATTGGGCGTTTATTATGTAATACAACGTCATGGCCTAGAACGGTCTTTAAGCGCCCTCGTGCCCTTCTTGATGGGCAGAAGCCCAGATAGGCGCCCAACTCCGGTGGCTTCCGATGGCGTCATACTGTGTTCCTGCTGTCTGTCCCGATGCCGACGACAGCGGAGTCTGAACCTGACAAAATGTGTTCCGATGGTCCCCCGTTCTTTCTCAAGTACATGAGGCTGGCGTCTCTGTACAAGAAGAGGATAGCCAGAGGGTCTAGATCATCATGGCAGTGAAAAGCCATACAATGAGGGCGCTCTCAGGTTCGTCCAAGTTTTCCTGTTTCGACTCGGAGCCCTGCCCTACTCTCTCGGCCAGTCGCTCCGTTCACGGGGAGAAAAGTGCAAGAAGCTATCGGTACAACCGTCTACGGAGACAAAAGAAGCACATAGGAGAAGAAAATATAACGGTGTTCATAAAACGGAGACCACCACGTGTAGACATGTGTCCCTAAGCAACATCAAACTGCGTGCAACCTCGAGCGGATCCAAGCTGGGGCTGTGGGTCTATTCATGGTGTGCGTGTGCGCTTGGCTAGAAGGAGAAGCGAGGGGCACAAGGAATGGAAGCTCTTGACTGACGCCGGCCTGATAGTCGTGTCAGGACCGTCCCTTTTATATACAACACAGTCCGAGTTCTAAATCGACTCTCCGAGACTTCCTCTCCCGACAAAGTGAGTATCGCGGTTGTCTTTCGTTCGTTATAGATCTCTTACCCATGTTTTCATTTTACTTCCAAGCCAACGCACCACATTTGAGTATGCTTTTTCTCCTTCACATCTCCCAGTTCTCGCGACTTCTTTCCTATGCATCGGGTCTCCCTTCAGCACGTTCAAAGGCCGATGAACAAGCGGACGGTGTTGCACATACCGTCCGCGCAACATGGGAAAACCCCACCGATACCATGACAATACTGCTCATCATCGGAGGCGATACCGTCCTCCGATCACTCGCACAATTATCCGGACGACACTTCACCCCAGTCGCCTTCAGCTTTGGATGGATCGCATATTCGTTCGACGCCCTGATGTCCGTATTTGGCAGCGGGCGTCTCATGCCGCCTCCGGACTATGATGCGAAAGTCATCAGCGCCGCGAACGGGTTCGCACGCGACAATCGCTCGTGGGTCCTTGGACGCCTGCTGCGCGACTTCGAGCACCCGCTTGAAGACAACATTGCCCTCTGTGTTACGATATTTGAGGCGATTCCAGGTGCCAAAGTTGGTGTTCCAGACATAGACTGGTGCTGGATTGTGGGCGTCGTTGTGATCCTTCTGCAGCTGGTAGTTGCTGCTATACCCTGCGCCGTGGACGATGACTGGAGCATTCTAACGATCACAGGCGGAGGTACGATCCTTGCCCTTGTCACTGGTGCCTTGCCACAGTGGCGCTTCGAGAAATGGGCGTGCCGTCCGAACACCGCCAAGGCGCTCAGCCTCACCGGTGGCAATGGCTCGCGTTCTGTCATGGTCATCATAGGAAACGGGGTTGGGCTGGACCTCGAAGATCTTGCTGTTGCGGAATCCCCGAGGCTGCTGAGGCGTGGCAGCGAACGTGGCAATCCCCGCCGTATCTTCGTGAATCTTCCACTCGCACTTTGGATGACACAAGCGTCGTGCGTCGTGTTGTCGGCATTGTGGATTGTCCTTCTCATCACCGTGACGAGTCTCAAGCAGAACACATGGTACCTTCTACTCGTTGGCGGACTAGGCATGGCGCAGAATATCGTCGCAGCCGGGGCCCGACGAGGATTGGGAGCAAGTGGTATACATCTCAGGAAGATCGAAAAATTCAAAGGGGAGAAGGTTATGCATGCTTTGATGGACACCGAATGCGCTTATCGGAAGATTGGAAGGTCCCTCTTGCATGAATTCTTCCCGGAAGCGGATGGTCTCCGAGAAACAGAGATCAAATGGTGGGAAGGAGATAGGACAGCTTATGAACAGGAGAGAGCCAAGAACTTCCCGCAGTTTGTGCAGGAGAAGGCGGTTTCGGCCAGAAAAAACTCCGCAGCGAGACAGAAGTGGGAAGTGGCAGTGTCGTCAAAAAAGTATATGTGAATACCCAGGACAAAGAAGTCTGCAAGCCTACAAGCTCGGGACCTGTGTGGACACGAGAATGTATCAGAGCACAAGAATGAGCACCGTACGGAATGTCATCTCTCACAATATGCAACAAGACTCGAGCACTCTAACACCTTCAACATCCTCAAGACAAAAACGCGTCAAAATAACGGTGCACCTGCTCCGCATTGACAGCGTACGCCCCTACAATCCCATCCGGCCTAATGACAACATATGTAGGCGTGAGGGCATCCTTCTTCACGTCGTAAGCGTTATACGCATGGCCAGCACTGTCAATGAATGTGCGGACACCATGGTGCCCTAGTGCAACAGCACCGGCGGATCCATGAGGCTGCAGCTTGAAGAGCGAGATCGCTTGGTGTTCCTGATACTTCTGCAAAGTGACCGGTATCCCCGCGTCCTCAACCGTGCCTGCCGAAAACACCAGCACGGTATGGCGCGAAAATCCAGCAACAAGCTCAAACAGCGATGTCTCTTCCCCACCCGACACCTCATGCAACCGCGGTGCCTCAGGCGCACGATCGCCCGCGCGTACCCTATCGCCTGGCGTCCCATACGCATTCATCTCCACCTCCCGCACAGGCACACCGCCATCGTCCCGTCCCTCCAAAACGATCGGGCTCCAGCGGTAATTGATCCCGAGCTGCAGCGCCGTCTTCGGGCGCCAGTACGGGTCATGTTCCCGGGAGGCGCCGCTGTCGAGTGTGCCGATGACGTCTGGCGCGGGGTCGAAGGTGTCGTGGTGCAGCCGCGTGGTCAGGCGCAGCATCTCGGCAACGACGGGGATGCGCTCGGTCTCGTAGGTGTCGAGCAGCGAGGGCTGCGCGAGGCCGTTGATGACGTGGGCGAGCTTCCATGCGATATTGGCCTGGTGGGGGATGTGTGTGAGCAGATAGTGTAGGTGCGAAGAGGGAGAGATATTGACCGCGTCTTGCATGCCAGTGTTTGCACCTTGCGCGCCGGCAGGCGAGTGGCAATGCACACAGTCTATGCACAGATTCCAAACATGAGAGGGCGATCGGACACCAGAGCAAAAATGCCATTACGCACCTCCTGCGAGAAAGACCCTTCCAACTCTAAATTTCTCCGCCATACGTATATTGGCTCTGGTATGGTATTAGACATCATACACAAAACCAGCCTTGCAGATCGCAAACGCACCGCCATTCTGACACGCACGACGCATTCGAAAGCTTGATTTCAGTTGATTTGCTAACCTTGTCCAGCAACGCCTGGAGCCCTGCTGTATCGTGAGGAAGTGGATTGGGCATCTCCGGGCCCAGTGCTTGGATGTAGAACAGGGGAGCTGGGAGAATGGGTTTGAGGCAGAATCTGTGAGGATAGGTACTCGATAAGCTGTAGTCATGAAGTGAAGTATAAGGAGGTATACATCTCGCTACCGAATTCGCCCCAAGTGTGCCAATGCTACGGAAGGTGATTTGAATTTCTGAATATTTTCAGAAAGGAGAAAGGAATGCCGCACATCTCGATCCACATCCTCGCACTCGACGTTCGCGAAGAGCATCACGTCCGCTTCCTTGACCTCGCCGACGAACGGAATGCCTAGCATCCTGCGAGTGCGCCCTATATATTTCCTGTATAAGTTCCGCGCACTTTTGGCAGTGAGAATTGCTTACCTTTCGCGCCGTCCGCAGAGATGACATACTCAAACCCTTCTACATCCACCACACCATCGCGACTGAGCTGAACCGTGACCTTATCCGCAGTCTGCTCGATCCCGACCATTTCGACACCCCTCTCGACAGTGGTTCCGAGCAGCGCAAGATGTTTGCGGATGACCTCTTCGAGGGCCGTCTGGTTGACGTCTGAGATACTTCGCTATAAATCACGAGTTTTTCAGTACAGTCAAACAAATGGCGCAGAACGACAAGGACTTACGAATGGAATCGACGGCGACTCCTCGGCGGACTCGGCCCACAGCACTTCGCTTTCGATTGCCTTCCCGACACCGTGTTTGCCGATCATATGTGCCTTTGTGGATATGGCAGCGATGTCGTCCTGAAGCCCGAGGAAGGAAAGCAGCTCTTGAGTTCGAGGCTAGATCACATATCGTCAGAACGCGCGCAATAGCAGCTCCTGGCGAGAACGAGGAACAGAGACGGAATCTACCTGAAGGCCGGGCCCCCGCACGCCGGTATTGAACTCCTTCATGCGCTCGATCACGCGGACCGCGACTCCGTTCCTCCGGAGTGTTAGGGCAGCAACGAGACCTGCTGGCCCAGCGCCGACCTGATGTAAGATATTATTCAGAGTTACAATGACATAGAGAATACACGATGTCTCATACAATCAGCACGGGTGGGCGCGCCCTGATGTTGTTTTCGGAATGGCCGTTCATGTCGTTTGCTGGAGCTATATCAGTACCGAAGCGAAACTGGCTCACCGATCTTGGCCTATGAGGCTGGCAACGTAGTAAGTACGCCTGTGTTCTTATAGACACAATAACGGGCGCCGACACCCGCTTGCGAAGACCTACACAGAACATTGCTGACGCATCCCACCTGCCGCAGGCCACGAAAGGCGGACTGCACCACACTCGGAGAGCCGAAGCACGCGCGGAACTAAGCCTCCAGCGCCACATACGCCATCCCAGATACCAAAGAGGGGCAGACCACCTGCATTGTATCTTGGCTGAAACCCAATGCACAGGATTAACCACCTGAAGTTCATGCACTCGGGCCGGCCCAGGACCAAGTGTGCTGAAGCAGGCAACGTCTATTCGATAGAGAGGATGCAATGGGCTACGAGCACCCGAACATCACTGCGATTCTGACACACCTGGACTCGACGGGCCGTGCGCAACCATCTCAGTAACCACAGAGCTGCATTCAGATTGCAGATATAGGCGCACCTCGAACTGCATATCACAAGCCCCACCCAAAGAGATCGGCGGGACTTGCCTAGTCTCCCGATTCTAGGGAGATTCCGGTGGGCAAGGCAGAGGGCGTTCAGTTCAGAAACGAGATGAGAACGGTGTCATTATTGCCTCGGTGGCGGTGGAATAAATGATTGTAATATAAAATTATAGATCTTGTTCGATAGGGTATGCACTGTCTGTTAGTAGATGGGATGATTCATGTCAGCTGGAGAGCTCTTCAATGCTCCATTTTGGGCGGATTGCTATTGAGTAGTCGTCGAAGTCACCAGCAAGGAACCGGGGCATTGAGGCCCATGCGATCATAGCTGCGTTGTCTGCGCGTAATCATCAACTCCACGATGCTCACAGAGTACTTTACGTGTAGAGCACGTACCTGTACAAAGAGAAGGAGGCGGGAAGACCAGGGCGATAGGAACATCAGGACTCGCCTGCTCCATGCGTATCCGCAATCTAACGACAGCAACATCAGTACGTCGACGAAATAAACACCACGCAAAAGACTCACCGCTCCCGCAAATACGAATTACTCGCAACCCCACCACTCACAACAACATGCCTCACCTCAAAGCCCTTCCGCCGACAAAAGTCGAACCCCAGCTGCACCTTCTCCTCCAGCTGCGCGACCGCTGCCCTCTGGAACTCACGCGCCAGCGCGCGCTTCGTCGGCACGTCCAACGCCTCGCCCCCGCCATTCGCCGTAACGAACCTCTCCACGGCCGAATGGAGCCCGGAGAACGAGAATCCGAGCACGCTCGGCATCGCGCCGGGCAGCGTGGGCACTTCCACCGCAGGAGCCGTGCCGTCGACGTCGTCCAAGCAGAACTCCTCGAGCGCGGCGCCCGGGCCCAGCTTCGACCACGGCAGACAGAGCATGCGCGAGACCTTGTCGAAGACGCGCCCGACCGCCTCGTCCGGCGTCGACGCGAGGATGCGGAAGTCGGAGACGGAGGTGGCGAGCAGGAGCAGGGTGTGGCCGCCCGAGACGAGCAGGGTGAGGAAGGGGAACTGCGGCCGCGAGGAGGGCGGGGACGTGAGGAGGGGCGTTAGCGCGTGGGCTTGCTGCATACACTTCAGTTTTACATTATTTGTCAGAACGCCAGAACACGCACCATGTGGTGGACACCGACAAGCGGTTTCGAGAGCGCGGCAGCCAGTGTCCTAGCTGCGCTCGAGCCGACGCCAAGGCAGCCGGTCATGCCTACGACAGCATGAGAATTCGGTGCACTTCCCTGGAATGGTGTAGCGTACCAGGGCCTCTCGTGAAAGCAATGCCATCTACGTCGGTCGCGCGCATATTCGCTTGCTCCAGTGCCTCTTTGACGGCACCTGGCTGGCATACATGTCAGTAAGACTCCGTCCGAAGAGATAGTTCCGTAGTAAACGTGCCAGGTTCTTTTGGTGAGTCTGCACTGCGACGTATGGATGTATCCCTCCGTAGTTTTCATGGCTGATCAAGGCATATACTGTCAATACAAAGGGGCAGGGTTGACTTTGCTCGGGGCTTACACGAGATGCTGCTTCTTCACCACGTTCGCCAGAATCTTCGCGTTCGACGTGACGATGGCGACCCCCGTGTCATCTGCGGACGACTCTATCCCGAGAACTGTGAAGCAGCGCAGTGACGAAGGACATTGTAGGGTGCTTCTAAGAGTGCGCGTTACTAGTCGTGGTAGACGAGAGTGCCGAAGAGCGACTGGGAGCATGGCGTTGAGCGGTAAGGCAGCGGCAGGCGCTTATGCATCTTGGACCTTCCTTTTGTGGATGCCCGCAAAGGTCCTCCACAAACAGTATGTCTCCCAGCTTCGTGGCATAGGGCCAATGTTCGTGGCATAGAGCCAATGTTCGTGGCATAGAGCCAATGTTCGTGGCATAGAGCCAGTGTTCGTGGCATAGAGCCAGTGTTCGTGACCTCGCACCAACGTCCGTGGCATTGAGCCAATGTTTCCATCGTGCCAATCGTGTTCGTTGCAGAGTATGAATTTCCATCACCTTGAACTGATGGTTGTAGCATTGAGTGCCAGTCGTCGTAACGTCCTGCATCTCCCGGGGTCGGGCTTGCTCCATTCAGATTCCCTCCCCCTCTCCCTTCTCTGCCATCATCACCGAATCGTGTTTCAACCCCGCATGCCGCAAATACTTGCGTAGTCGTCTCCAATCCCTCATCTGCCGCTAGCCCATCTCATTGCCATCCTCTTGTCACTTTGCCGGGGGCCCTGCCCCTGTCTTTATTCTCCTATCTACCTGTTAATTACTCGTGCTCGTGTAGCATTCTCATCTGCCGTACATGTCCATTGTACACATTTATCAACCATCCTCGGACGTACTTCACGATTACAGGCATTACAATGAGAATGGTGTTTGACACACAGTGCTGCCAACACTGATTTCGCTGGACTCTGAAGCAATTGGCAACACGTCTCTCACATACCAATTCCGGGGTTTCTTGGTGGCGCACTTACATATGGATCATCGGGCTGCTTGCGAGATTCATGCACGATATTCTGCAGCTGTACCCACAGCATGCATCCTACATTGTGCAGTCCG
Source organism: Dentipellis sp. KUC8613 (assembly GCA_002286715.1). Lineage (NCBI taxonomy): Eukaryota > Fungi > Basidiomycota > Agaricomycetes > Russulales > Hericiaceae > Dentipellis > Dentipellis sp. KUC8613. Next base: position 367,068 of record NSJX01000026.1, on the reverse strand, counting down.
ATATGCCCGTTGATCCTGGACCTCTTCCCGTGCTCACTGCTCACTCCATGCATTGGATCTGCAGGGTAACATTGGGTAGATGATTGCCATTCTTTTTGATATTGTGTTCTTGTGTTGCTCATCTACCCTCTGTTTTCCTGTATGTGACAATAAATTGGATGGGACGTGGGTGCTCCGCGATGTGGTACTGCGCCGTGCCATGTGGCGCGGATAGGGCCGTTCCTCAATGGGACCTCCCCCGAATTAAAACTCCTCCTCCTCCTCCTCCGAACCGCGCCTGCACCTGCCTGCTTGTGCTTGTCTACAGCAGGCAAGGATGCATCATGCATCCACCATATCGCTTATTCAAGGCCAGGAACTGTAGTACGCAACTATATCATTCGATGTATTTATTTTTTTTACAGGAAGGTATCATTGCACGCTCCTCCGCTAGGTTGACACCCATGGCGCCATGCATTGAACAGCAGTAACGAAAGAGAGCGGTGGAATAGAACTAGTATGCTCGAGGCATCGGCTGCACGAGATTTGCCAAACTGACCGGATTCCTCCTCGGCACCTGAAAGGCGACGCACGGGCGATTATCCCGAGTGACCTCCAGGACCGCATTCTCCGGCGCACTGAATCTCTCCGTGCCCGGGCCCTCTGCCGGGCGGGGAGTACCAGCAGGGATCATAAACCCCAAAGTCTGCTCCCATGGGACAAGGGGACCACCAAACGCAAAGGTTCCCGGAGGACTGGCATGAGGGACGGGACGGATTGCGAAGCCAGCCGGTGCGTTGATGGCTACGTTGCGCTCCTTATTGAAATAGTCAAGGCAGAATTGCCCGTACCCGGTCAATCCACCATCCCAGATGCGGACCGAGTAGGGTGTGTCGGGGATGTCGACGTAGAGCACGCTCGGGTCGCCCGTGTCGGGCTTCTTCTGGATACGTCAAAACCAAACATCAGTGATTGTCATGGTGTAGAGGCAAGTATAAGCGAAGCGCACCGCTATGGAGTTAGGAGGATTCTGGAGTTTAGCTGCCCATCCCGCGTTGAACATCTCCCAGCAGTGATCCAGTGTATCCCAGGTAGCCCCCATCGAGAACAGCATGCCTACGATCTCCATTCGAGAGGCAGGTTTATGGTTCGGATTCTGCAATGTCATGAACTTGTCATAGTTGGACTCGGTTGGGGGATTCCAGTCCGTGGCAGCCGGGTGAGAGCTTTGGGAAGGTACTTGGGGCGGCGTAACAGGCGTTGAAGGCTATAGCGTGGTGAGTGACAGACCACAGGCCCAATAGCAGTGACGAAGCATACATTTCGGCGAGACATTAAACTTGAACACTCTTGAGAACAATGCACTGTACGAGGAGGATGTTGACAGCGCGATGGGCGTCCTGTAGGTTGAGTTTATAGTCAGTCGCGCAACGCCTTCGTGTTTACCTACGTAACTAGGATCCAACGTGACGTTTCTAGCCGCCTCGTGGAGCCGATTTATCGGCCAACCACCGGAACGTGGATAGAGCTCCGACTATTCTGGATGCGCATTAGGTTCTTGGAATTCCGCGGCGCACGTAAAAACCCCTTCGCCTTCAAACTTTACAGCAGGATCTTGTCAAAGTACAAATCGACCTGCTCCGCACTGAGCGCATACGCGCCCACCATCCCATCCGGCCTCACAACCACATACGTCGGCGTCGCCACGCTCTTCTCCACATCATACGCGGCATACCCATGCCCGGTGCTATCCACAAACGCGCGTACGTCTGCCCGCGCCGGCGGCACCGTCTCCGCGCCCTGCGGCAGCACCTGCACGAGCGACACCGCCTCGCGCCCGACGTACTTCCGCAACGTCTCCGGCATCTCCACCGTCGCAGCCGCAGAAAACACGACAACCGTGTGCCGCGCATACCCCGCGAGCAGCGCAAACAACGTCGTCTCGGCCCCCTCCGCACCATGGCCCGGCAGCGCGCGCAGCCCCGGGACCTCGGGCGCCCTGTCGCCCGCGCGCACCGCGGCCCCGAGCTCGCCGTACGCCTGCCGCTGCACGAGCTCGCCCGGCGCGCGGTGGTACCGCCCGTCGAGCACGATCGGGCTCCAGCGGCAGTTGATGCCCAGCTGCAGGCCCTTCTTCGGGCGCCAGTACGGGTCGTTGGCGCGCGGGTCGTCGGCCTTCTGCGCGGCGGCGAGCGTCGAGTCGGGGATCTGGATCTGGCGGAAGGTGGCGCTGTGCAGGTGCGTGGTGAGCTCGAGCATCTCGGCGACGACGGGTTGCCGCTCGATTTCGTAGGTGTCGAGGAGGGTCGGTTTGGCGAGGCCTTTGACGACGAGGGCGAGCTTCCAGGCGATGTTGGCCTGGGGTGTGGCTGTTGTGAGGATGATTGTGCGACTATGTTCGGAAAGAAGCACTTACCGCGTCCTGCATGCCCGTGTTTGCTCCTTGGGCGCCCGCGGGGGAGTGGCAATGAGCGCAGTCTACGTCGAAGAAGAAAAACAGTCAATAAGAAGGCGCTGTTGGATAGGTACAAAACAGCCACGCACCTCCCGCAAGGAAGACTCGCCCCACGCCGAATTTCTGGACCATACGGATATTGGCACTGGCGAGGAGTTGTTTAGATTACTGTACCTCCCGCACTACCCCGGCTCGCGCACTCACCTCCACTCGGATATGCATCTCACGTTCGAAAGCTTGATCTCAGTCGACTTGCTGAGCTTGTTCAATACTTCCTGGAGTCCTTCTGCATCCGTGGGGAACGGCTTGGGCACGTTCGGGCCCAGGACTTGAATGTAGACGAGCGGAGCCGGTTCGATAGGTTTGATACCGATACTGCGATTGTCGGGTGAGCGATATGAAGCTGCGAGTGGAATGGAAAGCTTACAGAGCGTCGTTGAATTCGCCCCACGTATGCCAATGCTACAGAAGAAAAATCTTGTATTAGCCGCGTTGAGAAAGACCAAGCGAGTGTTGCCGCACCTCCCGATCCACATCTTCGCACTCGGCGTTCGCCAGGAGCATGGCTTCGTCCCTCTTGGTCTCACCAACGAAAGGGATATCCAGCATCCTGCGAGATCGTCCTGCGCATGCGTCTAAATGAGACACGAAGTGTACAGCTTTTACAGCAGCAGCACTTACCCCTCGCGCCGTCCGCACAGATGACATAGTCATACTCTTCGGCATATTCCTTGTCTTCGCTGCTCAGCTTAGCAGTGACCTTGTCCGCAGTCTGCTCAATCCCGACTAGCCTGACGCCGAGGTTGACGTTAGTGCCGAGCTCTTCCAGGTGCTTGCGGAGGACCCTTTCGAACGTCGACTGGTTCACGTCAGAGATGGTCCGCTGTATAAATATCAAGCCTCAACGGCGGGCTCTGAAGTAGATCAATAAGGGCTTACGTATGGAGTAGAGGGAGACTCATCCGCTTCCTCAGCCCACGGAACCTCACCAAGAATCTCCTTCCCGACGCCATGCTTAGCGATCTGGTGCGCCTTGATCCAGATGTCCTTGACGTCGTCGAGGACGCCCAGGAAGGCAAGCAGCTCCTGCGTACGAGGCTGGTAGAAGAGTGTGAGAATCAGTCGGGGCCGGGAGAGAAAGGTAAGCGGGTTCTTTACCTGGATGCCGGGGCCGCGCACGCCTTCCTTGAACTCTGTCTCGCATTCGATCAGGCGGACGGCCACACCATTCTTGCGGAGCGTAAGCGCGGAGATGAGGCCTGCTGGGCCGGCGCCCACCTGTCTTACGAAGTGAGTGGGGGAGACGGCAGAAGGGTTGAGAAGACTTACGACGAGAACGGGTGGGCGAGCTGTGTTGGTGTCGGTTGACATAGTGCTTCAAATAGAGCGGTAGAAGGACGGTATGCGTTGGTCTACACACGGCACCGATTAGCACCGAGGTGGCCAAAGAAAGCCAGGCAAAGGATAAATGTTGCTCACCGAGTTACGTGAAATACCTACAAAGGTATCGATTCAGCACGCAGGCCGTGGCTCTTTTATACACGGCTGGGGGAGCAAAGGATCTGCGACTGTCGAGTTCCAGCGCCACAGAGGCGACCTAGAATTCACGAGGATAAGCAATCGACGACCTTCTGACCGCGTCGGATGGCACTGTCTCCACGAATCAAGCTCCATCCAGCCGCAACAATCTCCTGCCGGACCAGTAACGAGAGCTGAACATAAATAGTTAAGAGCACGAGCATCAGGGCAGACAGAAGTCCATGCAGCTCATACTCTAGGTGACAGATTGCGATCCATTCTCTGCAATGGTAAGACCATTTTGAAGCTGAGAAGCTTAGCAGAGGTTCGCTATAAGCTCGTGTTATCCGCCGCGCACGACAGGCGATGAGCCTGATCTTCCCTGGAATCGAACGCAAGCTGGATGGAACTCGAGCGAAGCCGGCCGCGTTCGTAGGCGTTCATGCAGCGCCGGGGATCACGTGTGTGCATGTCTGGAGATGGGGCGGGATCGGTAGCCTCGTCTGAATGAGGGAAACGACGCACCCTTTCGGGATAGCATTGCCCTCCGTCGCGAGCATTCGACCCATCCATGACGTCGTCGCGCCGCCGCGTCCTGGCCTGCTCCTATAAAGCCTCGACGATCCTCTCGTCCTCTTCATCCCGCTTTCTTCCCCCCACTACAACCAACCACAACCACAACCAACCAAACCCCTCACCTCTTATCAAAATCTTTCTCACCATGGCTGATGCTGGACGCCAGAGCTTCACCGACAAGGCCTCTTCCGCTATGAAGGTGAGTAAGCTCCTGTCGTTGGCGGTAGGGAACATGTCAAAGCTGACGCCGTGCGACGCCACAGCCTGACTCCCAGAAGAGCATGACCGAGCAAGCTTCTGACAAGGCCAAAGGCATGTACGACTCCCTGGCATCGAGCGCCCAGCCCGAGGTAAGCCGTCGCTTGCGCGTCGATGCCTCCGCAAGTTGATCATGCGAGCATCTGCAGAGCCAGAAGTCCACCGGACAGCAGGTTGGCGACAGCGTCAGCTCGAACTCTAACGAAAATTCTGTGAGTGTTTGGGCATGAATTCTATGGTCGAAAACTCGTTCGCTTACCATTTCACGCAGGGCTCGCTCGCCGACAAGGCCAAGGACTTGTTTGGCATGAATGACAAGTAATTGTCAAAATTCAGCCATTCTGTACTTGTATATCGCATCGTAGTCCTGTACAATACCTCGTTCAGAAACTGTATAACACCCAATATTGGGCCGGATCCGGATCCTTGTCGTGTCGCCAGACCGCAGTAATCGGACCAAAACAGTTAGCTTTTACCAGAAACATTCGATAGCATGCATGATAATCAGGGAAATAAGTTAGACGCGATAATACAGATGTGTTAGTCTTAGTCCTCGTGAGTCAGAGCAAACCGGATATCAATGCAGGGTGGAAATCATCGTGGGTGGATTGAAAGCAACTCTCAGGTCATCCTTCGCCTTGTCTCCGGCTGCGTAGGCGTGTCTGGTGTTTTGATGCCTACCATCCGCTCGACGGCAGCCTACGCTCATACAGTCAGTCCTTGCACCAGCCGAACAACCAGCCCAACGTACCTGGGCCTGATCCCACGTCATCGCATCATCCTCATCGTCCTCCTCCTTATCCTTCCCCTCCTCATGCCACGTCCCAAGCCCCCACCCACCCACACTCTCCCGATGCTGGTCGCTATTCGCGCTCTGCGGATCGGGGCTCTTGAGCGCCTCGAGCAGCTCGCGCTCGCGCTCCCAGTGCCCGCGCGCGCCGCGGCCCTGCTCGTACCCAAACACACCGCCGCCAAGCCGCGGCGTCTCCCCGCCGTCGTCGTCCTCGTCGTCGACCGCGAGCGCCATGCGCAGCGGGCCCGGCCGCTGCGCGATGCGCCCGCGCCGGTCGCGCGGCGTCGTCCCGCTGAGGAAGGACGGCGTGCGCTGCGTGTGGGAGTGCGCGCGCGCGTGCCGCGCGGTGGGCGTGCTGCCCGCGGAGAGCCGTGCGTTGGGCGCGGTCGCGGAGCGCACGATGCGCAGGAGGTGCGAGACGGCGGCTTCGCCCGGTGTTGGTTGCGGGGCGGGCTCGGTGAGCGAGAGAGAGGTGAGCTGCGAGCGGCCTTGCGAGACGAGGACGAGTAGCCTATGCGGAGATTGTCAGTGTGAGATGGGATATATTGGGGGTAGGAGGAAGGGAGGACGCACATTTGTTGCAGGCGCGGGTAGATGTGGCTCTCGGAGAGGCTGTCCTGCTTTTGCGCGGCGAGGCGCGCGTTGAGGCGCGGGAAGATGGGGAGGATGATCTTGTCGCGGAACGAGCGGAGCGCGACGGTGCGCACGTCGATCTGGTTCGCGGACGGGAGGAGGTAGGACGACAGCGAGAGCGAGCCCTTGCCGTTCTGCCGCGACGGCGAGGACGTGCGGTGCGTCTTGGGCGTGCGGTAGAGCGAGGACAGGATCGGGTCTGTTTGTAGTGGGAGCAGGACCTGAGTAGGTTGGTTAGCGTGAGTGGGTGAGGGAGAAAGGGAGGCGCGTACGCCTTCGACGTAGGGGAGCACTTGGTCCCAGAAGAACCCCCAGAGCTCGACGACGCGCGCGACGAGCTTGTCGTCCTCGATGCCGGCGAGCTTGCCGTTGAGCGTGTCCATGCCCGAGCCAATCAGCTCGGACGCCTCAACTTCGAGCGTGGCGATCGCCTTGGAGGGCGAGTTGGAGACGATGCTCTGGATGTGGCGCTTTACGAGCAGGTTGAGGTCTTCTCTGCAAAGAAAGGAAACGCGCGATCGTCAGCTGGGGCAGCGGGTAAGCGCGCGCGTGTCGCGACGTACATCGGAATGCGCAGCGGCTCGCCGTTGAAGAGGGGCAGGACGTGCACGTGGAGCGTGCCCCAGGGGTTGTCGCCCGTGCCGCTGGCGGACAGGGCGGGGGCGGCGATGTTGGAGGGCGGCAGGGTGAGCGTGGAGGAGGACGGGCCGGAGGAGATGGAGGGGCCGAGGGCTGCGGGGAGGTGGGCGAGGTTGCCCAGCCGGTGCATCTCACGGGAGACGAGCTTCGAGTCGTATGTCCGCGCCGAGCCCTATATCACACGGACACGAACACGAACACGGTGGCGTCAGTCGCTGCGAGTCTGGAATATCAGGCGGATCGGCGGCTGCAGAAGCGGGCGTATCACATCTGGGCGGGCGGCGGTGGGAACATCCGTGATAGATGGTATAAACAAAGGCAGAAGCAGAAACAGAAACGGATTTGGGGATGCCCGGAAATCTTATACTGGACAGCCCGCGCCGCAGATGCAGATGCGCACCGCAGCTGATGCCGGAGCAAGATGATGCGCTCACCTTGGTGGGCGACGCGTGGACCTTGGACGAGGCGGTGGCGGCAGCCATGCCGGGCGCGGACGGCGAGGGCGGGTCGCGGGCGGGGGATCCGGCGTCGAGGACAGAGGCGGGCTTGTGGCTGTGGCTGTGGGGATGGAGGCGGGGGAGATGGGGCGTCGGGGCGGAGAGCGGGAGGGCGCGGGAGATGGCGGCGCCCTTGTCGCCGAAGATGGCATGCGCCGCGTGGGCAAGCCGCTTGCCTGCGTGCCCCGAGTGTCCGTCACGGTCGCGGTCGCGGTCGTGCGCGGTGCTCGTGCTCGTGCTCGCCGCGCTCTCGCTCGTGCTCCCTGCGTCCTGGCTCAGGCTCAAGCTCGTCCCCGAGCTGAACGACCGCGCAGCAGGCCGCGGCCTGTCCATGCTCGCCGCGCGGTCGCGCACCTCGGCATGCGGCTCGGGCGGCGCGCGCCGGTCGACGCGGTCGTGCGATCGCCGTCCCGGGGAGACGTGGTCCACGACGGCGACGGAGAGAGAGGCGAGTGACGACGGCGTGGTGGGCGGCGCGCGGGGCGCGTCGTGGTCGGGGGAGGATGCAAAAACACTGAAACAGGGGCAGCCCGCTACAGGTGCGCCTTGAATTCGCTGCGCGGGACGGGCCGGAGGGAAGGGGAGGCCTCGAGGCCGGCCGTCCTAGCGGACTTATATTTCGCAAGCGAGAAGCGAGGGATACAACTAATCATTGCAATGGTAGGTGTGCAAGTACAGAGACTACTCTACACAGGCTAGCGCAGAGGCAGGCGCGCGCGACGTACGACGTCCTCGCAGATGCCTCTCTAGTCCGAACATTCCTTCTCACCAAGCGAGTCCATCAGCCGTCCATGTCCACGTCGCCGGCTCCACACCCCGAAGACAGTCTGCCCATCGGTGCGCTCGTGCAGGCCGATGCGCACCCTGTCCTCCCCCTGGCGCTGTTCATCGAACATACCTCTCACCGTCCCACTCGCACTCGCCTTGGCCCCGTCCTCGTCTGTCTTCCATTTGAACAGCTCCGCAGCGAGCGCCGCGGGTCGTGTGAGCCTCATCTTGGCGAGTTCTAGCGCGGTCACGCTCTGCCTCTCCCCCGCCACGACGATCCGCCTCGTCCGCGTGAGCATCGCGACGAGCGACACCGTGAGCGGGAAGACCGCGTTCGCCCACAGCACGACGACGTACAGGACCGCGGGCCACGCGGGGTAGCGGCCGAGGATGCGCCTGCTGAGCACGCTCTGCGCGAGCGTCGGGCCCTTCAGGTTCGTCACGTACGCCGCGGACCCGAGCGCGAGCCGCGCGAGGTCCTGGTTCAGGTACGCCATGACGTGCGCGGTGCTGTTCCCGCCGAACACGATGCCCTCGAGGTTGTCGAGCAGCCGCGAGCCGTACAGCCCGAGCCGCGTCGGGCCCACGAGCCCGTCCGCGAGCCCCGCGTCCGCAAGAACCTCCGCGGCGCGCGTGTACGCGCCGTTTGCGTACTCCAGCGTCACGTTGTAGAACAGCAGCGTGCAGTTCGCGAACATGTACGCCTCGCTCGAGAACGCGGTGTACGCCGCGTCGGCTGCGGTCTTTGAGGCGCCGTCGAACGACTCGGAGCCCTGGTTGCGCCAGATGAGCTCCAGCCAGAGCGAGTAGTTGTTCTGCGGCGGCGGGGCGCCGGTCTTGTAGGTCACGGCGCCGTTGCTGTACTCCGACTCGTTGACGTACGGGCAGGTGTCGCACGCGGAGGACAGCACCGACATCTTCGACAGAGAGTCCGAGAGGTCGAAGTCGGTGACGTTGAGCGGCGGGAAGCGCGCAGGCACGTCCTTGCAGGTGACGTTGAACGTCTCGGGCGACGTGCAGCGCGGGTTGACCGAGTCGCAGCGCGCGCGCGCGCCGAAGGTCGTTGCGGTGAAGGAGACGTTCGTGGGCGCGCTGGGGTCGACGAGCACCGCGAGGTCATCCGCGTCGGCGAGCGTGATCGTCTGCAGGACGCCGGAGTTGTTGGACATGACCTGCATTCCGGGTGTCAGAGCGCCGATGCCGTAGCCCCAACTTCCGCGTGTGATCGCGAGGAGGCATGGCCAAGCGAACGCGCCGGCAGCGGGCGGAACATAGGGTAGGCAGGTATTTTGCGCTACACTGAATTGGAATGGCTCGTTGACGGGCACGGAAGTCGGCTGGACCACCGTCGAAGTCACGGCATGGAGCCAGAGGTCTATCGCGCTGGGTGTAGGGTGTTCAGTGCTGTCGGCGCTAACAGAGCGGCTGTAGGGAACCCACCTCGCGGTGTACGCCAGAATGTGCGTGGCCACCCCAACAGCGAAGACCCTAACAAACAGAGACGGAACGGCGGGCCGCCTCGAACTGCTCGCCAGATACGAGCCCGTCTCAAAAAGCGACATCAGGCTGCCCCCGCCCAGCATCTCAACCAACAGGCCGTACCTGCGCAGACTATCAGCTCAGCCGCACCCGGATATAGAAACGCACGCACTGGAACGCCGTAGGCAGATTCTCGTCTCCCGCCGCTAGCCACGTGCGCGCGGCGACATAGGCGTAGAGGCCCATCGAGACCGGGGCGATGACCCCCATCGCGCTGGACTGTAACGCGCGAAAAAGCACATCAGGTATGCATTATCCCAGGACACAGACACAGACGTACCGCAGCGGACGCGATTGTCAGGCCCGTCAGCCGCGCCGCCTCGAGCCCGCCCTCCGTCTTCGCGCCCTCGTCGAGCAGGAACGCGCCCTCGCGGAACACGTCGCCGGGCGGCCCCGTCAGGTGCGTGACGAGCCACAGCAGCAGCGCGGCGCCGAAGCCGGCGGTGATGGTGAAGACGAGCGCGGTGGGCAGCAGCAGGCCGGGCGTCGGCCCGTGTCTGCGCTGCGCGGGGTCGGCGGCGAGCGGTGGATTTGGGTCGGGGTCGCTGGGGGAGCGCTTGTGCGTAGATGAATCTGAGTCTGCGAGGTTGAGGAGGGGGATGGTGTAGGTCGGTGCGGTGTCTTCGGTGTAGGCGTCGTAAAGGGACTGGGCGTTGAATTCAGAGTTCTTGGTTGTGCTGTTCAATGTGCGCGAGGAGCGTCGGCTTGAGGACGATGGTGGGCGGGGCATGGTGTAAGTGGAGTCTAGGGGCGTGCAGCTGGACTATGCAGGTCAAAAGGCATCAGAGCGCTCGCAGGCATCGAAGCTGCAATATATACGAGACCTGCGCGAGGCAAACGTTAGCGCAACTAGAAGTATGAAATCCAGGCACACATACAACTCGGATCTGTGCACCTGATGCGCACGGACTGAAATAGACGCATCGACGGCCACACAACAAGCTTCCGGTATGAACATGTCGTGATGCAAGATAGAGCGGGTGCAGACGCAGCACTAAGGGCGATTGATGCGGTATAGTTTGCGCGTGTGTAACTGTATTGTTGTCGAGGATCTGAGGCTTGATCAGGCGTGGCCATGCTCGATTGTGATCTCCGAGTCGAGCAACCGCAGTCCGATCGACAGCAGTGTCTCGAGGTGATGCTAGGGCCTGGAGCGCGGACAAGGACTCGAAAGGGAATATCGTGGGTCATATTGGGAGCCATGAAGGACACCGGGAGGACGACGGTGGATGGCATGTTGAAAGTCAATTGAATGTATGGTGTGGACGTACTGGGGAACGTTGCAGTGCCTGATAGTTTGACGCTCTTGGTCTGAGCTTCTCGAGGATGGTCACCGATAGACGCTCTAGACATCGATGCGTTCTCTCTGCGGACGGATCACTGGACTGGCAGGATCGGAGGGTGTGGCGCCTCTGTGAATCACGCCGAGGTGAGAGGACGTTCTGCACCCTGGGCGCAGATACACGTAGAGTATGCTTGCCTGTGGGAATGGTAGGAATACATGTAGGAATGAGTGTGTGCCGTTAACAGAGACAAACCATCGCGCACCATTACAGTGATTGATGAAGTTCCGTGGGCTTCAGAAAGATGCAGTCAGTCGCGTGTGATGAAGCTTGTGAACATAGTGCGCAGGCGCAGATAAGCGAAGAGTCGAAGTATCATCCTCGGTTCTCGAAGCGAGAGCTCCTCGTCAGAGAAAAGCAAGGAGAGTGTGTAAGCGCACGTTGAAGCAAACTAGTTCGTCGTCCGCAAAAGGAAGGTCATTTACCGTATAAGGTAAAACGAAGCGAACACTTCACCTTGTCCACCACAAAGTTACACCGGCTGCGTCCATTACAATGCTATCGTTCTCCAAAGACATGGTTGGCGACGTTGGCTTTGGTTCGGGCGCAGCTGCGGTACCTTCGCTACAGCAGTCTCAAAACCTTCCATTGGCGGCGTTCATCGATGCGTACTAAACGTGTGCGCTTTTGCCTGGCTATTTCACAACCAAGCGTTAGCACGGTCGCCCCAGTCGCTGAAATTGACAAGAAAGACAGAACTCCTTTGTCAGACTTGGCATAGGAGGTCTGGCGGTGTGTGGACCTACTGGAATGCATGGACGGCTCCAGCATGTTCGTATACCACCCTGCTTCTGTTTGTATAGCTGGGTGGGGCGGAATCGGGAGTCGTAGGGTATTTGCAGAGACGAGGCTTGTTCGTCTGCTCGGCTTTCTTTCACCCTGCTTCCAAAGTCGACGATGTCCACTCGTCAGTGTCCTCCTTCGACCCTTGTGCAAACATCCTGACGTACGCGAATACGGATATTTCACAGGTTTCCGCTCCTCCGTTCCGCAATGGTCTCAAGAGGCGCGCACCGAACATGCGGCAGAAGTGCACGCGACCCTTAGCGCTCGGATCGACCAGTTGTCGCGGCAGAACGCCACCCTGCAAGAAGACCTCGCCGCCGAGCAGACGAAGCAGGCGGCGTTCGGTCCCGCACTTCTTGCCACCGTCGCCACCCTGCGCCGCAGGCACGCGCGGGCATGGGCATCCGTCAGAAATATACTAGAAGAGAGCGAGGAGCAGGGCACTGGTCTGGGTGTGGGGATGTCGAGAAAGCAGAAGGAGAGGGAGGAAGGGAGAGAGAGGCGTCGGAAAGATGTGGATTCCCTTCTGTTTGCGAGCTGCCGGGATCTCCTTGACCTCGAGATGGTCTTGAGGGACTTCTGCGACGAACAGTTTGAGGTACACCGCCCACTCCATACCACCTTATTGGATACTGACTCTATCTGTTCCAGACTGGTCCCGTGGCTGTGAGGAGTAGCGACGTAGGGGCCGCCGCTGCCGCTGCAACCCCAAGTACGTCGGAAATCTGGGCGGAGGGGTATGATCCGAATAACCGTGAGACGTTCTGAATTTCGCTCCGTCCTGTTCTAACGCTTTCCGCTACTTCTTCCTACCCCAGTGCAATCCCAGGATGACGGCGCACCATGCTCCAATTCCGATGGCTCTGGTAGCGGCTCTGGTCCAGAGGAAGACCGCGTTTCTGAATTTCCATCCGAATTTGGGACATCCGAGGTGTCTTCGGAGGAGCTGGAGTCGCAGTGTGAGTACGCGGACTGGGAGAAGCGGGAGCCCGCTTGGAGCGATCAAGACTTATGGAATAGCAATAAGCACATGAAGATTCGTAAGGCTGAGCGAAGTACGCCAAAAGCTAAGAGGCCGCTGAAGAGGAAGCCGAAAGGGAAGAAGGGAAGGGGTAGGGCGTATAGCATGGACGAGTAATTTCTCGCTCTTTATGTTGCAGATCAGTGAAGAAATGTCATTTTACCGGTACTGTGGTCGACGATGGGAACTCGTGTGCACAGGGACTGGATTATCAGTTTCGGAATAGCGGGAGCCTGAATGCAATGCAGGGTCAGTATAACACAGTTTGGAGGTGAAGATATGCTTTGGATAGTAATAAAAGCAATGTTTAAAAATACAACAGCAGTCCTACATATACAACTTTTAGCTTCCCATAAATTTCTGTTAGTTTTCTGAACTGCAGCGACTGTTTGAGATAGGCTCACATTGTCGGCCACATCAAACACCATTGTCTACACTTTTCTCATGACGAAATCTCCCGAACCAGAGTGACCGCAGGACATATGCGACCGAGAGAATCGACCAACTCCTCGATATCACTGCAGCTGGCAAAGTTCAAGTGTCGCAGCGGCGCCCCAATCGAGTTTCGTGAACGAATGATTTCAGCGATTTCCTGCTCAAAATTGTCAAGCTCGATTGCATTGAGATCCCGACCATGTAAACCCTCCAAAGTTATCTCCCTGAGGTGGGGAAAGATGCAGCGTGAGGGCTCGCCAGGAGCGGGAGGGACGTCGGTGTGGAAAAGCCTGGCATCCATGCGAAGGGCTTCACAGATGTGACGAACGAGGCGTTTTTGAGTAGCCCTCAGCGACTGTACCCAGTCGAACAGCACGTTTCCGTATCCAAAGACCTGCAGAAACTCGTCAGAGTTGAGTGCAGTTGGCTTCGCCTGGTCCCCGTGTCGGAATGAGAGGGAAGCCGCTTCGCGGAGCGGGATTTCCAAGAAGTAGAGCCGCAGGAATGTCCTCGCCTCTATCGGTATTTCTACCCTGACTCTAGGGGACCCCGAATGATAGGCGCTGATGTTGACTTTGTCCCCTATCTCCACCTGTACGGAGTCCGCGACAGTAACCTTGGACCCAGAGCTGCTGCCCGACGTATGGCGTCTGATAGAACGAAGGAGAGCTGCACAGTCTTCGGGATTGACAACAGGTACGTCACCGCTATGAGGGTAATCGCCGACCACGAGCAAATCGACGTCTGGTGGGCACTGAAGATGCTGCAACATGACACCGCAGTCACGAACCTGGCCGTCAAGTTCCAATGTTTTGAGCTGGGGTAGGGACACAACTCGAGAAGAAGGTTCTGCATCCAGTAATTGATGCAAAGGGAGCGAGCGGCGAAGGGTAAGGCTTTGCAGTGCGGGTGTTCCGTCCAAGATGTCAAGCATCTGCGTCATAGATGGGTGTACACTGTGGCGTGGTCTTTGGACTTTTGGCTTCCCGGCTATACACACAGTTTGATGTCGCTGTGGTGGAAATTCAATGCAAAGTCGGTGAAGGTTCCGCAAGAGAGGTGATTCCCAGGGAACTGTGCACCTGTTGAGCGACAGGACTCGTAGCTTCGGTGCGCACTTCTTGAACAAGTCATCCGGAATGGAAGCCAACAAAGGGGGGTCGTGGGGTATGGAAGCATGTATGCTCACGGTACGAAGGTGGAGAGCGGGTTTGACGAGAATAGAGAGGAGCTTTGTGATTTTATACGGATCTGCTGTGAAGTTGATGCTCTGGGCGTGGTGGAAGTTCCCAGGTAGACGAACTCCAAACCCAAGCTCCTTGACTCTTCGGCTAGCGTCGTATGCAAGTCTGAGGGGAACGGATTTCGCACGAGAAGTCATCAGCGTCATCCACTGACTTCCAACGTCCAAAGGAACATGGGACCACAGATACGCATTATTGATCGCAGTATGCCGCCAATGGCGGCAGACATGGGTAACGACTACCCAGCCCAAGTGCACCTCTTCCAGAGCTGAAGGTTCAACAGATTCTGGGAGTGGTGGAAAAGTGTCGCTGTGATATGCTTCATCAGCGAGCGTGGCGAAGATGCGTGATAGAATTTCCGCAGGCAGATATGATATTGGAGCTAATGCGTTGAATCGGGAGCGGGCAAGTTTCAGTGCTGCAAGCGCCTTTTCCATGTCTTTTCGTGACTGTTGTCGCTCGAGTGCTGCAGCGTCTGAGCCTATGGGTGGCCGAAAGTCTCCTGGCGATTGTCCATCTCCACGGCCGGGAGCATCAACAGAAGACGCGTCTGAGCCATTGCCAGTGTCGCTATCACGTTGATCTGAGTATGCATGATACACGCAATTGATATGGACCATTGTACTGTACCTAGTGTTCTTTTTAGCACTATTAGAAAGCATTTGCCTTGCGGCTTTGTCTTTATAACGTTGACGAACACCAAGTCTCGCGCCGTGGTGAAAGGATCCGATAAAAGAAAATTAGACGCCGCGGCGGCGGCGACGGCACCGCAGGCGACCGATCCGAACCGCGGTCAGCCTTATCGGTCGTGTGCCCGGGTCCGGACTGTTGCGAATTCGATTCGAACCCAGCCGCTAGTACTATAGTACAATTATTGTGAAGGGGGCCATTGTTTTGTATGGCAATAGTCGACGACAAAGATCGACTCCGCCTTGAAGAAACCGTCTCTAGAGGATATCATCAATGTCACTCGAATGCCGTTGAGCCTTGAGCGTATGCTGTTCAACTAGATAAATTCCTTAAAAGCGCTCAAGTTCCCGAAAAATCATCGAGCGGAATATCGAGAGTGATGAAGGACTCCATCCTTAGGCTAGGAAGTCCGCTCTATACGACCAATGGAGCGCACCTGTAGTCGTTTTCTGAATCAAGTGAACGTGCATACTCCACCGGCGATAAACAACGTGCAAATGTATAGTACTAGTTCACGTTGTGTCTCTACGGGGTATGTACCTGCACCCACGCGCGAGTCACTGGTATCGCAATAAGAATAGAAGTGTTCCTGCCCCCCTCTCAAGTGACAAGCACTCGATCGCCGGACGACGAGTCATGCATACTCCTTCCCCCGCCGCTCCAGTCACTACGACCCATGAGCTCGAGATTCTCTCTCTGCTCCTCGTCGGCCGACTTGGGCTTCGGCGGCGCATGGATGAACCTTCCAGGCCAGAAAGGAATGTACACAACCACCGCGATGAAGAGAGGGAGGGTATCGAGGCCGTAGAAGTAGCCCTCGGTGGTCGACAGCGGACCGGAGAAGCCCTGCGACATCTCAACCGTACGATAGATAGAACGAATCTGCCAAAGGGCAACAATCTTCAGTGGGTGCGAAGGGTTATACATGATAAATGAATACGCACGATAATGCCAACACAGTTGACCGAAATCGCCACAGTAAATGTCCTCCAATCCCAGTACCAATGCTTGGAGGAGTCTCGGCTCCAGATCCGTGGCTCATATTTGCGGACGCGGTATACGAAGATCAGGAAGATAGCGGTGAATAACAGGAAGGACAGCAGCTGGATAATGAGACCGCCGAGGAATATCTAGGAACGACCGCAGCCGTGAGCGACCCTGGCCATAAAGGTCGAAAATGCGACTGTACTCACGCGGCTGCCAAGTTGTGCGCTATTCGACGTAGCTTGGGCGGCGAGACCACCTCCGGAAGCCTATGTAACGTGTCAGCCACGGGATGCATCGAACAGAATGGATAACTACCTGGATCAGGAAGGTGAGGATGTCGGACGTGATGAAGACGGTAGTGATACGGCGGGGGGGAACCAGGCGAAGATGCTGTTCGCAATCGAGGCTTCGGACGAGTCGACCAAGGATCATATAGTCGGCAGCAATAAACGCGCACGGCTAGAGCGCACTTTCAGCCGCAAGGAGAGATGCTAACCTGAGGCAGTACGTACGGATAGAACGGTGAACAGGGATTGTAGGATATACCAAATTCTGGAATCTGGGTCGAGGTGAAGGGGCCACCTGCAGATAAGCCCGAACGACATGGCTGAGCAATTTTTAGCTATCTTGCCATCTGTCAAGTGCCGTAAAACGCACTGAGTTCACCGATGACGAGGACGGACATCCACCATGACCGCGATCGCCACATGCATACAAGATGCACGACTGCGACCGCCTCAAACAGCACTATGATCAACTCCAATGGTCAGCGGTCTGCAGTTGCGGGGTGACACTGTAAGGTCACTTACGGTGCGAAGTGAGTGTCAGAGGGTTGGAGGGAATATAATGCAGGATATTGTAGGGATCGTTCTTGGGATCGGCGAACGGGTCTGCTACATGGGCAGGAGCGTCGGCTCTGACGGTAACCATAAGGGCGGCCGCTAGCAGGGCGGCTTGAGCGAGCGAAGGCATTTTGGATGCCATGGGGGGTGTCTCGCTGGTGGATGGTGTGCAGACAGAGGCACCCCGTCCTGCCGTTGCCCTCGTTTATGAGCGTCGATTCGCATCTGTGGAACTTGACGAGCCGATAACCGCAGGCGAGGCTCCCAATGCTTGAGCCGCACCGCATTCGCGTTCTGCTAAACAGAACCTATCTGCCCCGCTGCGCACCCCGTACGAAGCTTCAGAATTAAACCTGCACCAGCAAAGATCAGCTAGGGTCAACGTACTACGTGATACTCTAGCATCAGCAGCCATACAGATAGGTCGCATTGCCGTGCTCACGGGGCCCGGGTGCCTAGCAATCATGGGAAACGACTCCCCACATCAGCATCCATCCGCAGTCCGCAGTCGAGCGCTAGATGGAAGGTAGATATCGGTATGTTTCTGTCCGCTTTCTGCCCGCTTTTCGACGCATAATACGTTCGTATCACTGCGGGGAAGCCTTGGCAGGTCGGTATTGCGAAAAAAGCGAACATGCGCTGTCCGACATGGCCGAGTAGGGACAGGAAGCCCGCGGAAAACGGGATCGGAGTCGTGCCACGTGGGATGGAATATGCCGATTCGGACTCAACGTCACCGTGACTGCGCCTTCTGCGTCGTTTGAATCTTTGACTACTTACTACCATGGCCAGTGGCCCTGTGTCACTGGCGTTACCATTATTCAACAAGTGAAGCAGATGTTCATCCTAGCCTCGTCTCCCCCAGTTCATTCATTAGGGGTACTCAGAGTAGACGATTTACGCGCGTTTCAGAACGCGATCTAGACGACGTTCAGACTGGCTCGGATCGCGGCCGAATCGCGAGCTACTCTGAGGAGCCCTTTCGGCGGGGGTTTCATTTGGAGAGGATTCTCGTAGACTTTGGCTGGTGAGCGGCTCATATCCCGAGCAAATGACCTTCATTCCTCCCTCAATGTACTTAAAAGATAGAATCTTCCGCGGTAATGTACGTTTCGTGAGACCCCATGAAGGTCTGTTGTCAGTAAGCCTTTTTCCGAGCCATTTTGAGGGCAAGATCGACTTTGCTACGCCAAATGGGCAGTCTACGTCTATCATGTTGACTAAGTGAATGTCCTTTTTCCCACAGTAAGACTCAAATTCCCACGGTAATCGACGAGGCTGAATCCTGGCGGGTCGAAAAACGCGCTTTAGCGAATCGTTGAAGCGCCTCCGGAGGCGCTTCAACGATCCAGCGCGATTCGCGTTTCAAGCCCTCCAGAATCCCCGCCCGAATCGTGCCACGAAACGCGCGTGAATCGTCTACTCTGAGTACCCCTATTCTCATCGTCTTTACGGAATCGGCGATTTTAGGGCACCGGAAGTCGTAGGTCGATCTTGCATCGTGAGTCCTCGACAAAACCCGATGACTGGATTTCCAGCGGATTACTGATACTACGTATCTGCATGAACTGACCAGCGATACAAGGTATTTTTATAGATTTCTGCTGATTTCTATTGCTGATGTTATTCCATTCTCGCACCAAGGAAAACGCCGGCAATTTGTTTTCGTTAAAATATGTCTCTCGGACTACCCACCAGATCCGAAGCTTTCATGCGAGAGGCTGGACGATGGAGAGTATCAAGATCTTTCTGCTCGACTGGAGGGCCTGATTCCGCGGATTTCTGCCAATCCCTCACGCGTCAATACCCTGGCTCGTATTTCGAATCTATCCACCAAAACGTGCCAGAAATATCTCACCGCGCCTGGCGGGATTGGATTGGTGTCACCCACCTATGCGCTCACTGGTGACGTGCTTCCATCAGAGATCTGTCCCAGTGGACGACCATCTACTCCAGGCCGGGTCCTGAGTGGACAATCCTGGCGCTCTCGCGTTCAAGGTCACTTCCGATCTCTGTCGTATTCACGCACGTCGGCCGCGACATTAGGAGGCTAGATCACGGACTACTTACAGCGAACCCGCTCTTTTTCAACCACCGAACCCCGGCGAAAAGTTGGGTGCTCACCTCTGACTTGACGTTTTCATGGATACTTCCGATTCATATTTTTCTTGCAGAATATCGGCTCTGAAACAGCTATCTCTGCGCAGCGCATTATTTAACGTCTTTCTGTGCTCCAGGACCTCCGCCTTTTTTTGTAACCTGGTGGCCTTCTACCTCGTTCCACTGGGTAAGACGACGATATCTACCTGGACCCCGAAGCCCCACTTGAGCGACAGGATGTCCCCAGAGCGCGTCTACCCTCCACCTCAAGATATGCTAGACACTATGCCGCCGCTCTAGGACCTCTTCTTCGACAACCCTCTTCTTGAAGAGCGACCTGCAGGTGCACCCTGCCAGGCACCTGCAGTGTCGTAGTCACCCTTCCTCCACGCACGTCTACTCGCTCACTTACAACAAATCACGGTGATATATTGCTGCCTCATTATCTGCACGACACGAGTTACGGAGGGATATACAGAGTGGTAAGGTACGAACGAACAAGTGGAAAAGAAACGTTTCAGGTATCGCCGGCCATTACGAGTCGGATACATTGTATGGTCAAGAAATGCAAAGTATCGCGGGACGATATATACACAAATAACGTAGTGCGGTCCGCAGTCTGGAATTACGGGTCTAGTGTTTGAAAGTTGACAGTCTAAGTAAGGTCAATGACGACCGAAACATCAGAGAGCAACCCGCTTTCTTGAGACGACGAGGGTGGGTAATATCGCCTGCCTCGAGACGACAAACTAGATTGAGATTGAGATGGGGGTGGCCGGTAGGGAGAAGAGTAGGATGTTGCAGGTTTCGCAGCGGGTCGCGACGACGGGGCCGACACGTCGTCATCATCGTCACTCAGGTCTATAACCGAGCCCTGCATCCGAAGACCGGGATAAGAGGATCGGCGTTGAGACGCAGACGGCTGAGCGGCCACAGGCGCGCCTTGGAGCTCGTGTGTCGCTCTCGGCCTCTTGGCAGGTCTATAGGTTGGCTCATCAGTGAGATCCACAATTGAATCCGATATCACAATGGGGGCAGTGGTGCGTCGCCTCTTGGAGGGGCTTGGAGGTAAAGGTACGGGAGAAGGGGTATCGCGTCTTCCTAGGATGCGGTCGCAGATTTCGTCAAAACGGTCTGGACGTGGCTCTGGACCAGCCTGATTCGACTGCAGACCTCTAGAGGGACCGTGGTTGACGCGGGGACGAGGTGCAGAAGCTGGTGTAGAAGATGGTATCGTAGCCGGCGGATGGATTACAGGAGCGGGCCGAGGACCAGGGGTAACGCTGGGACCGGGGGCACTCGCAGACATGCCAAAGTTTGGAACAGCAGCGTGCTGAGGGGCGGAAACGGTTCGCGGAATGGTTCCTGTAAGCGCGGAGGCGGATGGCCGGCCGCGACGGCCAGCAGCTTTGAGACGCGCCAATCCTCGAGGATTCATCCCGAACATACTGTCGAAGAAGTCGTCGAGGTGGTCTCTGGGAGGTTCCTCCAAGTCATCTTCATTGACAGGAACCTGTCGTGTACTTGGACCTGCCGGAGTCCGAGTGAAATCAGGGGTGGAGGATGGCGCAGCTGAAGGAGCAGGAATCGAGGTACGTGGAACCGCAGGAGGTAACTGAGGAGGGCGTTGAGGCGCCTGCATAGGCAATGACTCGCGAGGTAACATGAATCCATCCTCGACAGCAACATGATCCGGGTCGTCCGGATTGGGGAACGAAAACAAGAACCCCGGGCGTGAGGAGGTCGTCCGCTGCACTTCTGTGCTGTTCTGTGTTGCCTGAAATTTATGAGTTGCAAGTGGACGAGAATCGACAGGCGGTCTAGTCCCTGCATACGAGGTGCTACTGGATGCTTGAGATGGTGTAGGGTAGGGTTGTGAAGAAGTGTAGGACGAGGCTGGAGTCGCCTCGTCCTCCGCATTGAAATTAGGGGATGATCCACGAACTGTTCGTTTTCCTTTGCCCTTCCCTGCTTTCTTCGCCGCTTCGTCGGCTTCGAACTTTTCAATGAGATCTGGATGGACTTGTTGGATTATGCTCGCAGGTATCCACATCCTCATGGGACTGTCTGGATCAGCCGGCGGTTTCTTGGGACTTCTCGGGACCTTGCGCTGAGAGCTAGAACCGAACTCGACGTTGAAAGGGTCCATGGCTTCGATTTCTTCGCGAGTCGGCGGCTGTCCACGATTGCCAGCAATTCCCTTTTTCGCCAATGCAACAAAGATAGCAGGACACAGCTCGACGCGGTATTCCAGCATCCTATCTGTAGAAACATGTCGCCTCGAGCCAACGATCTTCATCTTGAGGGCGTTCTTGTTCGTCGATTGGGGCAGTTCTGCTTCGACTGGTCCACGATTGACGAAGGCTTCTTGCAGGCGGTCGGCCTTGTCCTCGCTGAGATACTTCTCGACGAATGCGACAGGCGTCCCTACCGCTTCGTGTGGGGATGGGTTAAGAACCCCACGAATAGCCGTCGATGAAGAACCCGCGTTTATGCGTTTATCTTTCTCCAGTTCGTCTGCTTTCAGCGCCGCTCGTCGGAGAACATGGAATGTAGCTGATTCCCACATGAAATTACGGAAACGATCTATGATCATCTTCTCGTAACCCCACTCTCCGAAGTGAGCTTCGCAGAAGGCAGCCAAACGCTTGATATTCATTCATGTTTCCATTGTCCCGGATAGCTCCGCCGCCTTGACGACCAAAGCGTGCGCTGTTGACGGGGTTGACATAGTTCTGCATGACATCCAGGGGCGGGAAGTCAGGAGGAAGCGTGTAGGATGGGTATCGTCTTGACAAGAAACCCCGAGAGTTCAGCGCCAGCTCATTGTGGACTGCGTCGCGCCATTGCGCCAGGGGCGCGCGGATGTCTTGTTCTGCGCGACGGTTGAAGATATCGAGTAGCTTATCGCCAAAGCCGCACCGCGCCAAAGCGTGAGCAATCCCCGGCCCGAACTTGTCCACACCCTGCCAAATGACCACGGGTTAAGGCTTGAAATGGTGTCATGGAGCGCAGTGCGCACTTTATGATAATCTCCTCCAGATAAGAGAGCTATCAGGATCATGCCGGCTCTCGTCAGACCGACACTGGGGTCATTGCGGATTGCCTCCGCGGTATAGACCATAACATGATCCTTGCTCTCTTTTCCGTCGAGATTGAAGGCAGGCCTCGACTTGTTCCCAGTTAGAGACGTCCCTGGACTAGATGCCGATGAATATTGGTCCCTTCACAAAGTTCGGAACATACTTTCTGATTATAGTTCTGGCTCCGAAAACTAGAGCATCGACATCGTCTGTCATGATTGCATCGA
Source organism: Dentipellis sp. KUC8613 (assembly GCA_002286715.1). Classification (NCBI taxonomy): domain Eukaryota; kingdom Fungi; phylum Basidiomycota; class Agaricomycetes; order Russulales; family Hericiaceae; genus Dentipellis; species Dentipellis sp. KUC8613. The sequence goes on along the minus strand of NSJX01000026.1, from coordinate 344,655 downwards.
TCACGCCCGATTCGTTCAAACGTGCGAGCTCTGCTTCTGCTTCTCCTTCCGCCTGATCGAAGCCGAGATTTCATCAAACGTTCATACCAAGTCGAAAAGCACTTACCAGTCTCCACTCCATACCGTAAATGTCCAGCAGTTTCTGCATCCCTTTCGTCAGCTGATGGGAACCCGACTTTCCCATTCTACTTCCTCGCTTCACTTTAGGTCTTGCATGCCCATCAAACACAAATAACGGCAAGAGCGGCAGCGCCGCCAAGGACTTGAGCCTGAAGAATAATAGACGAAGCTCCGGGTTTTCGCCGCCTTTGCTAAATGAAGCATGCGTATACCACAGGCTGGCGTCAATGCCGACGCGGTAGGCGCGTTTCCCTGACGCGTTCGACTCAAACCCATCGACAACGGCGAGGTGGGCGAGTGCGCGCGATTGCCCCGTCTTGTGTATAATCTAGCAGAAACAAGGGCGGTAAAGTCAGCGTAAAAATAATTATATGAACAGAAGTCGTACATCCCACAGGCCTTGGACGCCCATCTTGAGTCTAGACTATCTTGGAAATTAATGAGAAGGGTTCTTATAGGGCGGGAATGAGTGGCGGCGCGAAAAACATGTCTGACACAGTTCCAGTCGAAGAGCAAAGCGGCTCTGGTGTGGCATGGAGGCCGTTCGAATTCCCTTTGTCCCCTACGAGCGTGACTAGACGCGTGTGTCACAAAACGCGTGAGTGTGATCACCGCGTCCTTTGCGTTATTTATCCCACTTGTAAGGCGTCAATAAGTCTCGGACGTGATAATTATACATGCAGTTCTATGACCTGAAGTCCCATGAGTATCTATGCGAAGCGAGTCTACGCTACAAGTCTTGAAAAAAGGCGAAGTGTCTCGTAGTCATGCACCGTCCTGATCGAAAAGGAGGAATTAAGCTTCCTCCGAATCCGCGTCTAGAACTTCCGCATCTTCGTCGTCGGCAGGCGTCTCTGAAGACCTCTCGAATAAGAACGACAATGTACCCCCAGGCACGTCGTCCACGGAATATCCTGATGTATTCTCCAGGTTGTCCAAGTCTACCGCATCCAGAAGGGAGTCGACGCGCGCTTTCGTCGCATCCTTTTGTGTCGAAGCAGGCGGCTTCCCTGGCCCCGGAGTGAAGATGAGCTTCCGCAGCATATCGTCGCCAATTTTGTCTCTGGCTCGGGGTTTCAAACAGTTGATGTGGGTCCATTTTCCTAGTGCGGCCAGTGCGGCTTTCTTCTTCTTCATATACTACGTAGATTGACCATGAGCGTCGAATGGGCTTAGTCAGTCTTCGTGCTTACCGCTTTGTCCATCTTCTGGACCGTCCCAGCCTTGACCTGAGAGGCAACTATGAAGCCGACGCTCGCATCACTTTCTTCGTCATCGTCAGAAGCTTCCGATCCGTCCTCGACATCCAGATGGTTCGCGCCATCCAGCGGATTGGCGAGATCACAGGGACAAGAGAGAAGATCGTGGGTATGACAGGCTGTATGTGGGTGTATGGTGAAGATATCACGCAACTGCCATTTCGTGTAAGTATGTTTAGGAAATATGAATGAAAGTATGCACGCACTTCTTTGTGAGTGAACGTATCCGACTTGGATTCCGTGTTTCCCTGCACGAAAAAGGTCATGACTCGTCTTGGAGAAGAGGGCGAAGCTGCCTACATTTCCGATGAGAGCTGCAAATCCAATATCAGTTCGTATCTCTAATAGCAGAACTCTTCAGACTTACTGCTACTTAAAGCTAACTTTGTGACTTGTCGTTGGTATATTTTTTCTATAACAGATGTTAGGTTTTAACATAACCGTTGTCATCTGAGCTCACCATCGATTGTGCCCGCAGTCAAGAACCGGTAAATGAAGACCTCTCTTTTCTGGCCATCGCTGGAACGAGTTAATCAATTACCTTCTTGTGAGCGCCGGAGGAAGGTCCATACCGGTGGATACGCGCCATGGACTGCAGATCGTGGCTACGACAAGAATGTCAACTGGAGTACCAACAATGCCTCCCGGCGCATAGATCGTACCTTGGATTCCAATCGGAGTCTATGAGGCACAACCTCGAGGCACCGATGAGATTGAGTCCGACACCGCCTGCTTTAGAGCTCAACAAGAATATAACTGACATGAGGCGCAAAGTATGATATCAGAACGGCTCGTGATAAGAAGTATTTTGCGACTTACAACAGCGTTCCTGCGAGCTCTTGTTGAAGCTGTTCACGTATTCTTGCCTCTTAGCAGCTGGTGTTTGTCTGCGAAATGTTAATATAAAGACAATCGCCCTTGGAAGACGCTCACCCATCTAAGCGAAGATAGCTGTAGGATTTCTTCTTGCAGAAGGCTTCCATAACATTGAGGGTCGAAGTATAATGGGATACTAGGATACATTTCTCTTCGGTGTCCTAGGAGCAAGGTTTGGGACGTTCAAATTCCATTGTTGACACATACGTGCCTCGAACTTACCTTGCGAATGGCTCTGAGTAAGTTTGCGAGGGCGGCTAGTTTCCCTGGAAAAGACAGCGTCAATCACACTCCGCATCCCTGAACTCTACGTTTCAACATACCACTAAGAGACACATCCTCAACTTGCGCCCTTTCAGGCAACAGCTTTACAGCCTCTTCCACGGCCGTCGTCCTCGCGCGGTTGTCTGCACCCTGAGCCATTTTGGCCTTTGCCTTATCGGCTACAGCCTTCAGAAGTATAGGGCTGTTGCTAATCTTGGTGAGCATGTTGATAAGGGCCAGCGACTCGGCTGTTGAATCCTGGATGATGTTGTCCAGTTTATCCGGGTTGAGAATCTTCGTGAAGATCGATAGCTGTAAAGCTGTCGGCGTGACAAACACTACGTATTCATCTAAACGAACGATTGATCAGCTATGACTCATTGTCATGGGAAAGAGGACTGACGCTTCGGAGGCAGATAGCTCTTCAAGATAGTGGCATCTCTTCTTAAAACGAAACTCCGAGAGATGGATTGGAGCTGTCGTACGATAAGATAGTTTACAGAAGCAAGTAGAACGGGAAACCTTACTTGTGCCGAGCGGCTTTCACCGATCTCTGCTTCTTTCGCGGAACAATCAGGTGCTCGACTACGCAGGATGGGGACCTCGTAAACCCGGCGGAAAGTATTATAGTCATCTACGTATCGGATATCAGTTCTATATCCGTGCTTCGCTTTTGAGGTACATACCTAGCAAACCAGGGTTGCAGAAGTCAGCCTAAAGCGTGCGCAAGATTAGACAGCTATTCAAAAACGGGTTCTCAAATATAGTCTACCATCGAATGAAATTCGCTCAAGTCATTCTGTATCGGCGTTCCAGAAAGTATAACTCGTCTAGGGGTCTTGAGAGCTGCAAACATTGTCGAGGTCTTGTTTGTGGCGGACTTCAGTCTGTGTCCTAAATTGAATAGTTTAGCGGATAACCCGCTATGACGACATGATATAAGTTACCTTCATCAGCAATGATGAGGCCTATCGGAGGACTACAACATAATTGATTGGATGGTAATCTAAGAAGCGGGTGTTATGCTGCTCACTTGCAGTATGCGAGGTCGCCGCTAGTACGGAGTCGGTAAGAATGATGGCGCTTTCGGTACAACAACAAAGCGCCTACATCACAGCTCGAAGCCTTTCATAGCCTATGACCAACACCTGATGAATCTTACTGCGGCGGAGCATTCAGCGGACTGTCAATGTACCCTACAATGGTTCGCTCACGAGTTGATGAACTGCTTGATCGTCGACTTATTCTTGTCGCCGGTGAAAACTCCGACTCGATCTCTGCCCAGCCTGTAAAACGAGTAAGATAAGCACAAGCGCTTCACTATCTACTCACCACTTATGAAATTCGTTCTTCCAATTCTACGAAGCCGTAAGTCGGTCACAAGTATGAGGAGCCCGAGCGCTTCACTGACCGAGACCAGAGATACAGGGCACACGATGAGCACTTTACCGACAACGGGACCAGCCCCTGCATACGGATTTTGTTCTGGAGTACGTCAGTGGATGAAGCAAGGTCGCAATTAATGGGCCGCTGCTTACTGAGCAACGTCCAGACCAGAGTTATTGTCTATGAATTAAAATTCAGCATTGATATATTTGACCGGACGGAAAGGTTTATGTTTCGCTATTACCTGAAGAGTCTTTCCCATTCCCCTATGGAGATAATATGAGCGCCTATGCTATGGCAGGACAAAGGGACGATTTCTCACATCTCGTCGGCAAGAATACATCCCTGACCCTCATGCCTCCGCAGACCCATGACACAGTCGTACATGAAACGGACGCCTACAGCATCCGTTGCGGTTAGATCAGGACAGACGCTGTGAGCCAAACTTGCCTTCTATCTGGTGCGGACGAAGGCGGCGCGCTAGGACAGGATCGATCACCACAGGGACGACAGGCAAGTTTCTGGAAACATGTTAGTCCACAGAAACGGGGGCCCTTCGCCAATCATGACACACACTTCTTGTTAAACCTGTTCATGTGTTCCTGTGTGGGCGCCTTCATTACAACGGCGCCCTCAGCATCAGGATCATGCCTGTTTCATCGTGTCAACTGAGACCCAAGCATGCGGGCCGTTGGTCAAAGAACTCACAAAGGGCCCTTCGGCTTCGGTTTAGGAGGCGCCTTACCGTAAAATGAAGTCGGCGGGATAAATTGTTTTGATGACGAGCTCGAATTCTTGACGGGCGACTCTGATGATTCCCTAGCCTTCGAGACAACTGGCGCCCGGATAGTCACGACTGGCGAATCAACGAATTCGACGTCACCATCGTTCTCCACTTCGAACGACTTCCCGGTAATACGAGGGAACTGAGAATGCGGTATCTCAGCGTCTAGCCGTATTTCACGTCCCCCTATGTAGGTCTTGTGTCCGGCAAACGGCTTCGAGCCCTCCCACGGCTTCGATCCGAGGCTGAGCATTCGTAAGTCAACTGTCCACAAGGGGATCGCAGATGCATGGATAACCCACACTTTGCCATTCTCAGAGATCAGCGAGAGTTTCCCATCTCGATGCATGACAAATGCATCGCCATCCCAGGTCTTGTGTTTCTTCTGTTGCGGCTTTCTCCTGCGAGATAATGACCGTCATGATCGGACGACGGAAGAATCCAGGTATATGCGCACCAATTGGCTGTCCAATACGACTCGGTACCGCTTGTGACAGGTGAGGACGAAGTATGGAGCGAAGAAGGCTGTGAAGAAGTCGAAATCAAGCTGACAGGCTCGAGTTCGATAAACTTTCGGCCATTAGCCGGGTTGGAAGGCGCCTTCACAGCCCTGGATGCATTCATCGTGACTGGCTTCAGCGGAACGAACTTCTTTGTCAGAGAGCTAGAGCTGAGGAGCGAAGGTGCGTTCTGCAGAAGTGCTGGCCCACGCCCGAAGCATTCGCCAGAGAGATACTCAGAGCGGGATATTGAGCGGTCTATCTCCAACTCTTTACCGCCGACAGTGAGCTGCGTGCCCTCAGTGATGTCGACGGTTGCGATTTTTCCAGATGTAAGCCTGTATACGAATAGTCAGTATAATTCAACAAAATGCATTGGATTGGGTAAAGCTGCGCGCATACATCTTGCCTTCGAGATCCAAAAGAGTGGCTTTATGACCATTCACCACGAGTACCCCATCTCCCTCCCAAGTCTTGTGTTTCCGCGCCTGTGGCGCCCTCCTGCAAGAAAGCAGTCAAACACGGTCAACAACCTCTCAATAGTTCATTCATACCATTGAACCATCCAATATTGCTCCCCGCCGCCATTACGCGTCGTAGATTCAACACCGACCCCCGCTACAGTCCCGCCAGTTGCCTGTCTCTTACGTGGTGTCGTATCCAGGTAGGCGCCATCAGATTTACGCTTATTTGAAGCCTGAGAGTTAAACTCTGATGGATTCTGGAAGGCAGGCATCAGAGGGGAAGGGAGATGGAAGAGCTGTTGGCGATAGTCGTCTGGTTGTGGTCGAGCGCCAATTCACATTGACGCGACGCGACGCGTTATCGTGGGAATTTCGGGTGATCGCGACGGGCGCTTGTTGGGCGCCAATTGCTCTCGTCGTTCATTCTCATCATGCAGGGGTGACCGGTGACTGTCGTTTTTAGGCCGTAAAAAAATCCATAGTAATGTATTTACGAGATGTGTCTTGCATACATGCCCAGCTGCGCTAATATTTTTACCTACAGATCAAATCCACATGAGCGCGCCGTGCTCAAACCTGCTCAAACCCCTAGACTGTTTCCAGGTCTACGAGACGGTTCCTCAAACCTTGCAGTCCGATTCGATAGTCATATGTGAAGTATAGATGTAGCTTTGAACGGCGCTTAACAGGTACCGATTTTATGAATCAATGGAAAGACCATTCGGCCGTGCCAGCGGACCATACGGTCTGCTATGAACACTCATAAACCCCTTCTAGACTAGCATGAACACACCGCACGGAAACGCCGCTGAGAGTACTAAACTGCCATTCCCCCGCCTCGGACGTATACACGAAGGCAAGGCACGGCCGACGCACCTCGCGACCTGTATATATCACGGTTTCTGACTAGCGGCGCTCCTTCGCGAAGTGTCGGCGCTTGTTCACGACCGGCGAGCGACGTGCCCTGTGCGCAGTGTGCTCGCTGCCATAACGGAGAAAGAATACATACCGGACATCATGGGTCTCTCTTGCCGCCGAATTCATGCAACTGAAGGGCCTGTGCGCACTCAGTGCCGTGCTGTGATCGTGTTCTGGGCGTCTATGCGAAGGGAGTAAATTGAGTGCTTTTGATTGTCTTGCGGTAAGCGGTCTTGGCACAAATTATCGCGAAACGGTGCATGAGACGGTCAAGAGCTCATCTTCCTAATCCTATATCTTTACACTCCTGAATATCTGCAAGTTGAAATTCCGGGCGTCAGAGGTGTTCGCTTCCAGAAGCTAGTAAATGTAACCCCACATCGCGTCGGAATTTCTGCATTATTACCTCAAGATCTAAGGATTACCGGATAGAATGGACACGAATACTGAGGTGAGTACCTACCTCGCATTCTCCTGTGTCATACCAACAGGCGCCCTGCCAGGCTCAAATATACAAAGCGCTAAGCGCCGGTCAAAAAGCACAATGGAATGATGTCGCGCCTCCACGGACTCGGAGACCATATCTGATGGTACAACAAGTAGCTACTTCCCGTAACATATCGTACACCGATTCAGCACAGCTGGTTTCCCTACAAAAGACAACCATTCGACCGTTGAACGGGACCAACCTGCAACGCGCTGCGAGCCTGCGTGCCCTCTTCAACCGCCGAATAAGAATTTAGAAAGGAAACGAAAATCTTCTCGTATTCATTACACTATTCGGCGGAGCCTCAGAGCTCGCCATACACGGGTTTGCCGTCGATGGCCGTAAGTAAGACTTCGGTCGCCAAGATCTCTTCGGTGGGGACGGTCATGATGTTCTGCGACAGGACGACGTAGTCCGCACGCTTTCCAGGGGTCAACGAACCCAGGGAGTCGTCGGTGAACGACGCATAAGCCGGTTCGATCGTCATCCCTGAGATCAACAGGTGAGGGATTTCCGCGGGCGCTAGATCACTGTGTAATGGACGTACCTCTGAGCGCTTCTTCTCTCGAGAGGCGTTGCTCGGGGAACCTGCAACAAGATGAGCAACGCATACGTCACTGGACACGCGCGGTGGAACCCACCATCCGTCCGGGCCGTGAGGGGATGTGCCGTCCGGCGCGACCCTTGCGACGGCGGCAAAGAAGCCGTAGAGAGGCTTCATATTCTCAACGGGGGCATCGGAACCAAATGTCACTCGAGCGCCGTGGTCGATTATAGATTGGAACGCGTAGAGCAGCTTGACGCGCTCGGGACCCTTCACATTGCTGTCAGCGAGGAAATTTGCGCAGAAGAATGGAGATGCGCACTAGGCGTTGTTCCCCGAACAGCATGTCGCTCGTCCTGACCACGGACGTCAGAAACAAAAGGCCAAATCGAGCACAAATAACTCACGCATGCGTGGGCTGGATGCTTGCGATGACTAAGGGAGAGGCCGAGTTCAGCATTGGACGTGACTCGGGATGCCGAAAACTCACTTCCAAGTTTTCCCAAACGAGCCATATCCTCATGCCTGATGATCTGCGCGTGCTCCAACCGAGGACGCGAGGCCGTGACGTTGATGCCCTGCAGAGCGTTTTCGAACGCGTCTATCACTAGTGCGTTCGCCCTGTCTCCGATAGCATGGATGTTCTGGAAGCCCATGAGACTAATCGGTGCATACGATCGCGGCATGACGTACCACTTGCCACCCGTCGCGCAAGAAACGGGGAATCCAAGCATTCAATACCTCTGGCTCGATACGCATGAAGCCGCGTGTGCTCGGGTTATCGGTGTACGGCTCGAAGAGCTATTTGAAAGTCAGTATCTGTCGTGCGGGTTCTTACAGGAAACTTACGGCTGATCCACCCGAGCGCAGGGCACCTACGTCAGATATGGTTCAGTGCGCGTGGACCTGACGAGCATGGCAGTGCGATACACACCATCCGCGAAGATCTTGACGCTGCGCGCCGTGAACTTGCCATTGGCGGCTCCGATGATGGGCTTCACCTTATCGCCCCAGTACTCAGCAGTCTCGTCGAAGTAAGTCATGCCGTAGATGCGAATCTGAAACCAGATCCTCAGCCCGGAGCGCTCCAATGCTGTGAGTAACACGTACAGGAAGTTTATCCTCCGCTGCGAGTCTAAAAATTATTGTTCAAGAACGATGATAATGCGGCGATTGCACTGCATTGACTCACTGCTTAAAAAATTCCAGGGACTGCGGGTCAAACCCAGCGTCATGAATGGAAGTCAGGCCAGAGGACAAAGCATCCTCTGTCACGAGTCGGAAGCGTTTCTCCAGGTCCTTCTTCGTCGGAGGGGGCTTCTGAACCAGGTACTGCGCGTTGTCGAGAAGGCATCCTAAGGCACACAAGAATAAGCACTAAGCCCGTGGATCTACTTGCCGGAGAACGTACCAGTGGGGTTTCCGGCCGCGTCGCGGACTATGACGCCACCTTCGACGGTGTCAGGTAGCGGCGAGATGGCTTCGAGGACTCTAGAGTTCACCCAGATCGCGTGCCCGTCTTTGGCCTGCAAAACAACCTTACGGTCACGGACAACGGGATCCTTATCAAGATCGGCCTGGAAAACGTGTCATCGTGCTGAGTCTCAATGAATGAGGCGCCAAAACGTACAGCGGTGGGGAACTCCTGCACGGGCCATTGCGTGTGATCCCATCCCCAACCCTCAACATACTTCTCCGGATCAGCTTGGGTGTCCTCGTCAGCTAGAATGAAGCGTTTCACGGCCGCGGCAGCGTCTATAGAGTGCGAGAATAGTCCAGGTTACCGTAAGTAAACTGATTCGAACGCGGTTACTGACCTGAGGCGGTCTTCGCGCTTTCAAGAGGGATCAGACGGCTGGCACCATACTCGAGCATGTGTGCATGGGAGTCTAAATTTCTGATAAGCCCGCCAGGAAGCTGTACGTGCTATAACCTGGGCGCTCACCGCTCAAACCAGGTACTATTATTGATCCCGATCTGATAAAGCGTGTCTCAAGACGCGATTTGGTGGATTCACCCTTCGGCAAGATTTGCTCCAGGATCTGTGGGGTTTCCCAATGGCGATGAACTTCCTCTACAGGGACGGACCCGGTCAGCGAAGCACGCTTCGTCTGCGACGCTTTGACTCACCTAGCGACCCCATGTCAATGATCATAGGCCCCCGCACGACTATACATTGGACTCGTGGCCGCTTGGGGTCGACGGTGTAAATCATAGCGCCATCCTTCGAGCATAGTGCATAGGTGTCCGACACGTATGAAGGTCGTGTGTTGAAGAAGACAACCCAGCATAATGCGAACACTGTCGAAAGCAAATAGAGCAGTTTCGTCAGGACCCTAGAGTCTGAGGACTGGGGGTAGTGGGGGCCGGACTGCTTGAGCTGCTCTGTCTCGGGCGCGACACCCTTGCCCGAGGAGGGGGAGCGATTGCGCAAATCAGACATGATGCTCCAAGCTGTGTACACAGGAAGATGGGGCGGGGCAATGAAAGCTGTAGCCCAACGAACCTGCTTTTATAGCAAAACGGCCCGAGAAAATCTTCTGATAGATGTTGACAGGATTGGAATAATGGTGTGCGTTATGACATGCCCACCGGAATTTTAGGAGGAGGCGGTCGGAGAGGAAACTCTAGGCGCCCATTAGACGCTCATGCTCGCTTCCAGTAACGGAGGCGCCCTCCTCCCGATCTTTGGTCAGCGCCTATCCCATATGCCCGCGTGAAATCCACTCACTGCACGGTCTCCCCAGACGGCCCGCTTCGGTCACCTATTGATAGCCTGGAAGAAGTCGGAGGTCCGTGAAGAACTCGTATTTACACAAAGCATTCTTCTTCGACGCTTTGAAGCGGAGAAACACAAGCGCAACTGCAACTATCATGCCGTTCGGGGCCATCTGCATACCCCGGACCCAGAGAACAGAGGCCCCGTGTTGACCCTGTACTTCGCCGGCGCTGCAGCAGGAGCATGGAACGCGACACATGCTGAAGGTAATATATTAGGGTTGTAATGGGAGCGCGTAGACCGGATATTGCTAAGTTACACGAGGGGATAGACGGCGTTCGTCACGTATTTGACGACGGGCCAAGGAGCGCTGGTCGACGGCCGTTCCGACCTCAACAGACGGTACTTAGACGTTCTGTGCACGGCAAGGATATGGGCCTGGCGACGATATCTGCGGGGTAGCGTGCTGCATGCCGGCCACGTGGTCTCCATGTTAGCGCCCGTACGCTCGGTGGCGGCAAGCGTAAGCCACGTCGACCTAAGCCTCAACGTGAAGCTCAACGCCCAGCATATTCCCCCCAACCCCCATCCTTGTGGCCATTGGCCCTCTCATCGTCTCTCATTCCTTGTAATCGTAGGGATTGACTGAATCATGCCGGTCGCAGATGTGTTGCGTCCTGGCGTGCAGTCATTGACAAGCAGAATCTCCTCACATCGCGTCTTCGTCTACACCTGCCTCTCTACGATCGCGGTATCTGCAACCATCGCGAATGCATTGCGGACACAAAGCAATTTCTACTCTGTGACAGTATGTCTCGCCAAGAGCGGCAGCAGTGTTCTCGTGAGTCGTTATTCCTTGTGGCCCTCCGTTCTGATTGACAATGACGTTACTAGGTCCTTGCCAACTTCGCCCTCATTATCGCGTTATTCTGTGGCCGGCTAGTCCAACAAGTGTTCTTCGGGAGTCTGAGGGCTGTGGAAGTAGAGGTATGCTGGACGTCTTTCCGCGAACGACCCTCTGACATCTCAGACATTCCACAGCGACTCTATGACCGAATGTGGTTCTTTGTGACGGAATCATTACTGGCGTTTACCATCTTCCGCGATGAATTCGACATTCCTTTCGCCGTGATGTTCGGCTTTTTGCTATTTGTCAAGTCCTTCCACTGGTTGATGGCAGACCGGATAGAATGGGTGCGTGAGGGTGCATGCATGACGCGCTCGTGTATTGACGCTTCCGACAGATGAATCAAATGCCTTATCCCGGACCACCTCTGCTCTTCCACATTCGATTCAACAGTCTCTTCTTTCTCTTGTGGATGACCAATCTCCTTATGTTTGTTTTCGCCGTGGATAGCATCCTGACAAACGGAGTTGGCGCCATTGTGTTGTTCGCTAGCGAGGTGAGCTATCTTATCATACACGAGGTATTCACTCGGATGTTGACGTCGACCTTCCGTCAGTACGCTATTTTAATGGCCAGTGCCATGAACTCGATGGCGAAGTACACGCTGTCTGCTTACGACTTCCGTCGCGCAGCGTCCCGCGGAGGTGAGAACGCACCTCCGTGGGAGAACAAGAGTATGTGGACGTTCTACATCGACCTTGTCACAGGTATGCAAAGCGCGTTAATTCCATATTGGAGCACTGTTTACTGACGGACCATAGATTTCCTGAAACTGATCACGTACCTCGCCTTCTTCACCATCATCATCACGTTCTATGGTGTTCCACTAAATGTGGTTCGGGACGTCTATGTCACCGCGCGATCGTTCATCACGCGTCTTCGTGACCTCATTCGTTATCGTTCGGCGACGCGCAACATGGACGAGCGCTATCCGAACGCTACCGAGGAAGAGATGTCCGCAATGAGTGACAGAACATGTATCATCTGCCGAGAAGAGATGATCTCGGTAAATGTTCCCAGGCAAGGCGACCCTGCACCTGCGGACAGCCCCGCCCCTCCAGCGCCTTCCCAGGATGGTCCTAATACGACCCCGAAAAAGTTGCCTTGTGGTCACATTTTTCACTTCCATTGTCTGCGCTCCTGGCTTGAGCGGCAACAGAGCTGCCCAACCTGGTTAGAATTTCATTTTTTTCATATCAATCATCATCACGCTGACCTGATTATGTAGTCGTCGACCCGTTCTTACTGCAACTCCATCAGCTGCAAGGCCGGATCAAGCTGGTGCTGCTCGAGGCCCTGCGCCGCCGGGTGCAGCGCCAGGAAATGCCATGGGTGCAGCTGGTCAACAAGGCGCACAAGGTCCTGCTTTTCCATTTGCTAACTTCGTGCGTGGCCTCTTCGGCTTGGCACAGCCACAACAACCTCCGCCTCCGCCCCCGCCACCGCCTTTTGTCCCAATGCAGCATGCTCCTGGACCCATCCCACACAATTACGGCTGGGCTCCGGCGGCGCATATGCCGCCGCCTGGGTATGCTTACCCGCAACCACCGGTGCAACAACTCCACGCTCCTCCGGCATTCCAAGGCTTCCATGGTCCAGATGGCGTATGGCATCCTTGGGTTCCACCAGGCCCAGGCCCAAATCAGCCTGGCAATCCTGCAGCTGGTAGAGCCAGTGCCTCGCCTGGTCCTGCAGCTGGTGGTGCCAATCTAACTCAAACTCCTACCCCCACTCGTACCTCTAGCGCCTCGAATACCCATGTCCCCGGACCTTCCGATCGGGGTAGCGATGCGTCGAGCTCCTCGCAGCCATCCACTCCGCGGGACGCTGCGGCGCTCGCAGCACTGCGGAGATCCGGGTCGACCACATCCTCCGTGCAATCGAGTCCGTTGCCCAGCTATTCCAGCGCTCCGACGTCCCCACCTGCAGTTGGTGCCGGGCAAAGTCTACCCCCTGGCGCCGCAGCAGCCGCACCCTCTTCATCGACGCCGCCTGCCGCCCCCAATGGCCATGCAGCGCGGCCGGACGTGCCCAATCTGATACCCCTGCAACCTCCACCGCCACCCTATGCTCTTCCATACAGTGGCCTACAACCGATGGTTTTCCGACCACTCGATCCCAACATGCGCCCACCCCATGTTCCGGGCCACCCACCCCAGTGGCCCCAACAACAGCCGCCAGTGCTGCGCGCGCCCTCGTCAGGACCGTTCCGCCCGCCGCCTGCCCCCGTGCATCAGCACCCTGGTGCGCGCGTCGATCCGCGGATGCAGGGGCGCCCCGGCGCACCGCCGCAGAGCCGCCTGCCGGTGTCTCTGCAGCCGCCGGCGGTGAGCGAGGAGCAGCTCGCGGGCATGGACCGGCTGACGCGCGACGCGATCGACGAGCGGCTGCGCGTGCTCGAGGGCGTGTCGGGCGCGGTGTACCGCTGCATCGAGCAACTGACCCGCGTGCGGAGCGTCCTGCCGTCGTCGGGGCCCCAGCCGCAGACGCAGACACCGTCACAGCCCGCGTCCCCCGTGCCTGGCCCTTCGGGCTCCCGAGCGACACCACAGCCGGGGCCAAGCGCAAGCGCAAGCACGGCGGGCGCGACGGGATCACCGCCGGTGCCGCCCTCCCACGAGCCGAAGCAGGAGGTCGAGGACGCTCTCACGCGCGTCGCCGAGAGCTTGGACAGCTCCCTCAGAGAAGTGCAGGAGGGCCTGCAGGGCGTCGACGCGGAGGGGCTTCCTGCGGGGGCGCCCGTCGCGGGTGGCGCAGGCCCGGCGGGATCTGCCGAGTGAGCCCGGTGGAGTACCTTCTGTGTCTCGTTGTCATCGCTTTGATCGTCATTTAGCATTGTAAGTCGTGTTGCAGAACCATGTCATACCAAAGGGAATATGAATATACTTAAGTGGGAAATGTACATGCTTTCGTGGAGTGGTTCAGAATGTTCCTCCGGTATGCGCGGGACGCGGTGGTGAGCGCAAATGTCGCGGTAGTGGCGGGCAACATGTCGATGTAAAACGTTCGGGATCCTAAACCTCCTGCATGATTCACTGACATCGCATCTTCGGGGCGCTCCTGGTTGATAGATGCTAGGAATGCACGCGGGATTGTGTTCCATCAGGATATCTGTTACACTAACTTGATGCCTTGCACGAAGAGAAAGGAACTATTTTCCCGAAATAGTGGTTCATTTGGCCTGGGAGGAGTTACACTTTGCGAACATTCAGCCACGAGTATGACGGTGAAACGAAGATCCATGCAAAGCAGCTGATCCTCGCGTTTTCCGCGGCGAGACCTACGGCCGAGGCTATCTCCGACCCGGTGCAGTCGCTTCGCGAAATACGATGGGATGGCATCTGTACTGCTTCGCTCCACGTGCACCGTCTTCGACGGCGGATTCGAGTGGGGACCTTGTATCATAACATGTATCAGTACACAGTACAGAGATAGATGGGGCGTCGGTGGAGATGGTGCCAGGACATTGCTGTGGCGAGACACAGCTCAGAAGTTCGGGGGGTCAGAATCAGTTCAGGAAGCTGACGACACATGTCAAGGCACGGCCTCTAAGTTTACATCTGTCTTCTGTACTTCCTACGAGGGCTTCCGGGATCTTCTGGGCTCCTTTCGATCCTGCTTAAGGCACGTGCATCTCGGATTCAGTAGTTCGGCAGCCTCGTCGACGTGGATCACTTACCTTTAATGAGACGAACCGGAAATATCATCTAGGTTCAACAGGCGGCGACAGAAACGTCTCGAATATACGGTATCTGCTCTTCACGGAGTGGTGGCCTGTGATGATTGGTGTGTATACGGAAACAATGAAGACAAGATCGACAAGATCGATAAAGTTATAAGGCTATACAGTACTTCGCTTGAATCAGTTTGGAACAAGTTCGAGGATTTTGTCCTTCACGAAAACAGGATCGACAGCTGTCTTTTCAACCTTTGCGTAAAAGAGCGGCAGTACTTTTGACAGCGTCTTCTTCGGCGGATCTCCTTCGGCGCGCTGCTGGGAGATTATCTCTTCCAGTATGCGCACTACCTCAGCCTCGGGTAGAAGCGGAGGGAGGAACGTTGACAGGAAGTCGGCTTCCTTCTGTTCCTTTTCCGCGAGGTCGGCACGCGTCGCTTCGACAAACTTTGCAGCTGCATCTAGCTAAACGCAATACGGCTTGAAACAGGAAACACTGATCCACACAAACCACGTACGCGGCGCTTTTGGGCTTTCTTTATGAGCGTGAATATATTGGATGACGGAACCTTTCCGTCCTTCGAGGCTTTATCAGCGGCGTAGACTTCTGCCAGGACTGACTGAAACAGGAGTGAGTATTCCAAGAGACGCGCTATAACACGGTGTAACGCACCCGAATAGTTGTGGAAGAGAAGCTATCCTTGTTCTGCCACGTCATGTCAGCCTAGTCCAGGGCCAGTCACGACACAAATACACGCGCGCTCACCTTCATTGATGTTTTCAGATCAGCTACTAGGCGAGCGCGGATATCTGCTCACAGCAAGTTAGTACCTCAAT
Organism: Dentipellis sp. KUC8613; assembly: GCA_002286715.1. Classification (NCBI taxonomy): domain Eukaryota; kingdom Fungi; phylum Basidiomycota; class Agaricomycetes; order Russulales; family Hericiaceae; genus Dentipellis; species Dentipellis sp. KUC8613. Next base: position 328,914 of record NSJX01000026.1, on the reverse strand, counting down.
TCACATATTTCCAAAGCGCAAACGTGAAGTGAGTTGAGATGCGCACCTTCGCTAGCTGCCACGCTGAGAAGTCGCCGCGGTGAACCCGAGGATGTCCATGGGCGTAGAAGCAACGATTGTCTGGGAAACAACGAACGATGCATGGTGCTGCCAAAGTTCAAGTTCAACGTGGGTGAAAGAACGTCGACAGACGAAGCGTATGATCAAACGGCCGGCTACGGCCGACCACTTACATGTAGAAAGAACCCGGGGCGCTTATCTTATCGACACGTAATTGCGGGAAGATCTGACTGACTCCCGTTTGCAGGGGCCGCAAGCCTACGTCCTCCTCTGCACTCTTCTTTGTCCACCATTTGGCTAGTAGTCGGAACGCAGTACTCACCTCCTTCGTGTCAGTAATTTTGACGCTATTTTCTAGCGCGAAAGACAATGCTTATTGCGACTTACAGCTTTTGTACACACCGTCTACATCCGTCAGGATTGCATTTCGGATCGTCAGCTCACCAAACATGTCAGCGACATCGATACCCTTTCCCAAGTCTGGTGAATTCATAAAGAGTGTCCGTGAATCATCGCGGTCTCTGCGTCAGGCAGAGAATATCACCGTATGTGGCTGTTTCTTTCGCGTATGTTCTCCAGTCTCCGCTCAAATTACGGCCGAAATACACCTGCCTTTTGGCGTCGTGCTGTGTCTTGACATCATGGCCCCGAATCTCGCGCGCCTCTTATAGCTTGCGTATTGGTGAGGGGCTTCCCACTCGAGGAATCTCATCAATCTTCTGCATGTCGTGGACCGAAGTGCGGACACCCATATGTTTGCGCCCCCCCATAGACGCCTTGCGTCTTTCTCATGACGACTATGGTCCTTGCGTTGCCAAGGACTTCGTCATTTTTTCCGTTGCACGGTCCACGTAGCTGCCGAAGTCGCTTTGTTAATGGATGCCATTCCGGCGCTTGCAGGCGTTCCTCAAATCTCCCGAGCTTTCACTGCTTTCCCCTGCACGGCGTGATGTCGCACTTTTGCTCACTGTGATCCTGATTATAGATATCCGCCGAGAGCATCAAGCGCCTGCTCCTTTCTTCGGCTTTTACCAGCACCTATCATCGCATCGCATCCACTTCACATGGCCTAGCGTTTCCGCTCAACTTTCCCTCCCCGCTTATAGAACTGAATCTTCTATCGATACTCGCGCTTCTCAACATAGGCTCCGGTTATCGTGTTCCCCTGCATCAGCAGACAGGCCGAGGGGCATGGGATTCCATTCGTGCATTGGTCTTCGGGCTTTACATATCCTCCTCTACCGGTGCGGATGAGGATCTCATGAGCGCCAAAGGCATGAGAGACATCAGAGATATGAAGATCGCCGAGTTGTTGGGGGTCAACGTTCATGTCGAGCGACCTCACGAAAGCATCCCCGGCGTTACCGTGGGCGAGGTCGGCGGCCCAGGTTGGGAGGTGGTGCAGCTGATTAAGGAGCTCATGCATGGTGCTGGGAGCTTTCTTGTGGAACATGGATATAGGGATTTGGGAAGTTTCGTCCTCGAGGCATTGAAGGAAGGCGGCAGAGCGGGTCCCGAGGCATCTGCGGAAATCGTTCTGGAGAGGGTACTTGCTCAATTAAATCGGCTTTCTGGTCCTCAATCACTCACTCAATCACTCACAGCTCGTTCGCGCAATCCCCGGATTCCAGGACATGTCCATTGTTGATGGCCGTCGTATGTCCTCGTTTCACAACATGTCCTGCGTATCGCTCAGCCTCTCCTTCAGCAATCTATTGTTTCAAGAAAGCACTTTTTCTTATCAACGGCGTAGTGGTTCGGTTCGGGAGCAAGGTTCCATCGCCCTTTCCCATCCCTGTCACTTCTCATCTCCCTGTCTTCTCGGACAATGTCTTACCGTCTATCCTCGTCCACCTTGGTGTCATAGATCTGTCGACAGCGTCTCCACCCCTGGCTGCGCTCTTCCCTGACGCCGGATCCGAAGACAGCCTGAAGTCTCTACTTGCGCCAGCACCACAGGTTTCCGCGGATGACCCGAAAGGCGGAAAGAAGAAGGAAATCCCGATAGAAGGTCCGGTTCTGACTGAGGAGCAAGCATATATTCTACGTGCAGCCTCAATTGATGCATGCGAGCTTATCGTCGAATATGCACAGTCTATGAAACTAGCTGAGCTTGCCGACCAAAATCTGCAATGGATCAAGGAAATCAATCTTCCAGATTTGGATACTTGGATTTGGGCGGTAGCGAAAGACAGGCCGGATTATAGGAGGCTGCAGAGATTTGTCCTGAAGAAGTCCCTCTGGTTTTGACCTTGGATGGTGTGTGTATTAATCAACTCCGATTCTGTAACGTTTCTAGTTCCTAGCCCGAGCCGTGTGCGAATCTGAGCCTCGCTTAGCTTTCACTGCCAGCGATCGTCCACACGCTCTACGGGCGTCTAACTTGTAAACCCCATCGAACGTCCGTCGTGTCCTCACCTGATCGATATTTGGCTGTCATCGACTACTGATTGCTTCGCTGTTTCTGGTGATCACTCACTTAAACTCAGATGCTTGGTTTAGACTGATACTCGTGCGTGCTTGATCAGCATCATCCGTGTGCTATGCTAACCGTCTGTTCCTATTGCATAGCCGACGCCCTGATATCTGGACAGGCTCAATAGGCTCCACTCTCTCTGCTCCAGGATACGAATACCCTCATGACCCGCGGTAAGTGACATCTATCTTTCCATGACGAACACGAGGTGCGACTGTGTGGAACGAGGCAGATTTCGCTCACAAGGCAATCTATAGAAAACAGGGACAATCATTGCCCGCATTCATCACTTGTGCCTCAACTTTCCACTCTTGTCAGATCGTCGCCTTAAGCAGGCCGTGGCACTGGTGCTTGACATGCCCCTCATGCCTCGTGCAAGGCTTCAAAATCTTCCGCGTGAGGGGTTCGATACTAATTGCAGTCTGGTCACTGACAGACGACTCCCAATGCTCCGCATTATGTGAATAGAGCAAGCGCCGGAATGGTCGTCGAAGCATCGATTCCTTATCCTTTGCAGCCGACGCCGAAGGTAGCATGTCAGCTGTGACTCTGCGCGTCGACTATGCCCCGGATGTCCTCTTCTGCGCCATGAAATCCTGTCATTGGGAGACGTGGTGTTGCGCCCATTGTTCTCGGCATGGTTCCATTTTCTGATGTTTCTGTTTCCTTGGGTGTTCGCGCTTCTCGGGTGTCCTGTGGGAAATTACTTCGTAGGACTCTTGAGTTATGGCTGCGATACGCCGAGGAGTGGTCCTATGGCGCAATTCAAGCACATCTGCACGGATCGGAAACCTTCCGTCACCTAAAGTCAACACTAAATCTAGAGAAGAAAGGGTAGCACATGCGAGTAGGTGGGCTTCTTCTCAGTGAACATCGAGCGACTTCTGATAATCTTTACCCAAGAGCGCCCGCCATCAATGGCAATGCATTCCTACTAAGTACCTTGTCCCTCTTCCACGAAACTTATCTGAATCACGTTGTAATAAATAAGACCGTAAGTTCCTTGCACTTCCCAAAAGACGAGAAAGATTCTCACCAAGTGGCACTCCAGAGACCCGGGGACAGTACGGCTTGATGTCGCATCGGCGGACATCATTGCGAAAGCCACGAAAGCGTCGATCGACAAGAACCTCAACGAGAATAACGCATTCGAGGTCTTGTTGTTGAAAAGCCATGGTTCATCAATCCAATGCGTCCTCCGTTCCGCGCACGCTTGAGGTATAATGCTCAATATAGCATGCGTACGGCCGCAAACTCGCTGCGGTATCGTGCCCTCAATGCTGCCTAGCCCGAATTCATTACCCGTCGTAAAATGAAAACCAGAAATTCTCCCCAGAAAATCACACCGCATGCGCTCCTCGGGTTCATGAATCAAAGCCTAACACTAATTTCGTTTGACACCTGGGCGACAGCAGGATCCGCAGAATTTTCTCCCGTGTCCACGAGACACCTCAGTTCCTCTGCGAGAGGAGGCGCCTATGCGTAAGCCAGCTGCACATGCTCAGGCTCGGAGCGCTTGCCTCTAAATTTGCCGGCTGACGCATTTCCCTTAGACAAATTTCTAGGCGCCCGTCGCGCAGACAACCTTCACAGTTCGCGTCCGCACCAGGCTTCTAGGCCGTCTTTTTCTTTCGAATTACTCAAAACGCTATCAGATCCACGACCGCCTAGTAATTTTTTGTTCCGCCGGCAGACGACACATGCTCCAGCAGCGGGCATGGGGTCGTCGTGTGAATGGCCCACATCCTGCTGGCTCGTACTCGGGCGCTTGGGTATAGTTTGACGCCGAAATGTTGAGCGCCTGCTCGGTGCACGGCCTAGGCTCAGGATACTAGGGCAGTCACGGTCGTGGGATCAACGAATCTTGTGAGCTGCTTATTCGCGTTTCTGGGAAGCCATAGGCTGACAAAAAAACTCCAGCAGTATATACACAATACTGCGATTATCGTAGTAAATGTGCGGCATCGCAAATGACAACAGTCAGCCTGAAATTTTGTATTTTAATTACCCCGCCTTAGACCTGTAGTCATAAGGAAAGAGCAAGTTCGGAAAAGAAACGGTTAGTCGGTGTCCAAAAAAATTTCAGCTAAATCTTACTAAAGTACGAAAGATGCTCAAGGGGATTCACCGCACACTGGACCGTCACTAGCATGAGATTCCGCGCTCGTGTTGGCGTGTCGGCGTGCATAGTAACGGAATCCGAAGCAGTTGACTGTTCTGACCTGATGTGGTACGTGGATTCAAAGTGAGACCCGTCATACTATTTTGAAAAGGTAATCTGTTTCGACACACCATTCCCTTCGTAGATCCCAGATGCTATGCGAGAATCTTCCTCAAGAATCAAGGTGAGGTTGAGATATAATCATGGCAGTCAGATCAGGAGGGAAGTGTCAGACTAAAAAGGTGGGCTTCAGATGCGTGCAATACGCCGTGAAGTGACCCTCTTATATTTCATCATCTGTGTGTCAGTAACCGGGGAGGGCTGGTGATATCGAGGGCATTCTCAGGTGAGTACCATGTGGAACTTTTCTCGACGCCGTTTCCTGATCGCCTTGGGACGATGCTCTTGCAGCGTGCATCCCAATAGTCCACTTAGACCCCGCCACTTGAAAATAAGTCTCATCGACAAACCGATAGCGGGGTTTTCCATTTGCGAGCAGATGGCCGTCGTGCTTGTTTTCAGGGTGGTTTCCACTTGGGCGGTCGGTGCGTCACTCAGACAGGAGCCATGGTCTCAGGCTCTCGCGCAATCTCAACACGAACGCCCTGTCAGCTTCTTCCGATTCCGTCCACGGTGAGTCGTAGCCCCGTTTCATTCTGTCCCGCCTTTTTCTCAAATACCGAAATCCTTATTCTCGAACGACATCAAGTTTATGGTCAACGAGATTGCCAGGTACACGTGAGACATCAGTCATAACGATATACTATCTACGTCATCACCTGTCTATGCTATAGCTTTCAATGTATCTGCAGCTGCGACTGACATTTTGGAAATACTGACCATGCTCAGCGTGCTAGTACTTCCACACCCTGGGAGCCAATACTTTTTGGGTAATTACATTGCAGGCCATCGACCTGCTATGTGATCTGACACATGCTAAGTTGGCGGCAGTCCTCCGCGCGAGATCAAGAGTGCATCCTCTGCGACCTGTATAAATAAGGTGGTGGTTTCATGTCGCCCCCCATCGACCCGGTGTCGCGGCCTACCTCGACTTTCCTTTAGCTTCATCCACCCACAGCTTGGTTCTGTGACTGCCTCGTACCCCATTCATTTCAAGTTTTGAAGATGCTCTTTCTCCGCTTCGCTTCGCTTATTGCTTTGCTAGGTATCTCCCGAGCTTTCGACCTCAAGAAGAACACAAATGTATGTTCCTTCATCTTACTTTTATCGATCCTGCCGCTGACATTTGCCCATTCACATAGCTTGCCGCGTGCGTTGTACCATGGAGTTCCTATGGCTAAATGTGCTGATTTTGCCACAGATATTGGGGCCAAAACGCTGGCGGAGATCAAGGCCAATTCGCTGCGTACTGCAATGATGACACTATCGACACCCTCGTCATGGGCTTTATAAACAGCTTCAACAGTACAGGTCCGAGCAATCAGCCCGTAATCAATCTCTCTAATGTACGCAGCAATTCATAATATACTTTATATGCATGCGCTAATAGACATCGTAGATCTGCACCGCGGGTCCTAACAACACATTCCCTGGGACGGGTCTCGCGGACTGTTCTTTCCTCTCAGACCAAATCAAGGCTTGCCAGAAGAAAGGAAAAGCCGTGACGATCAGTCTGGGCGGCGCAAATTCCGCGATTGGATTCACGGACGAGGACGACGCCAGGTCGTTTGGTGACCTTATCTACAACGAATTTCTCGGTGGAAACGGTGAGCTCAGACCTTTCGGCAAAGCGGTCCTTGATGGGTGAGTGGCGTCCTCCCCTCCTTCCTACGAATCAACTGGAAGCTCATTGGTGCGTCCGATAATCTAGCATCGATTTAGATATAGAGGGTGGTAGCCCCGACCATTATGCGGCTTTCATCAATCGAGTCAAGTCAAGAGCCGCGGCAGCAAAACAGCGGTATGTGAATCGTCGATATATATATATATAGCTCCAATCTCTTAACATAACCCCGAAGCGTTCTTATCACCGGCGCCCCACAATGCCCTTTCCCCGATGTGAACATGAACGAGATGCTCAAGACTGCACCCTTCGACGCTGTCTACGTACAATTCTGTTTGTGAAATTCTCCGCAGTTACGTGGTACGCGTTCTTACCTAGCCTGGTAGACAACAACCCCGGGTGCGAATTGAATAACACCGAAGTATGCTCCCTGATATTTGCTGTGGAGTGATCGAAATCCTTACGCTACAGGGCTATTTAGGGATTCAACTTCAACGTCTGGCAAGCACTTATTTATTACTGTCATTAAGCAAGGTTACTGACAGCGCCCCAGGGATGAATTCGCGAGGAACGGCTCTAAGAACCCCGATTTGAAGGTGTACCTTGGTGCACCCGCATCGAGCAAAGCCGCTACAACGGGCATCCTCGGCATGGACGACATGCAGTCCCTCATAACATCCACCCAGGTCAAGTTCAAGTCCTTTGGGGGTGTCATGCTTTTTGATGTCTCCGCTGCACGCGGTAAGTATATAAATTACTGAAATGCTCGTATTCCGTGGATATCTAACTCTTTTGGCACCAGATAACAATGACTACGACAAGGGTGTCAAGCTAGCCTTGACCGGCAAAGTCACAGCAAAGCAGACAGATAGCGACTCAAAAATCAGTGTTTCCAGCTCCAGCTCAGCCCAGCCGACAAATTCCACCTCATCTACTACCCCTGTCACCGCTACAGACTCTGCTATCCCTACATCATCCCACCTTTCTGCTCCTACCTCTGCAGATTTCGTTCTCACAGATGAGTCTGCAGATGGGAACGGCGAGCAGTCCCTCGGCGAGCGTGGCATGCCGAAGGTGATGTCGCGCCACTTCAGGCTCCTTCGCAAGTCAGCATTTGAGGCAACGGTCTAGGGAAGCGGACTGATGGAATTGGCGCTCGGCTCGACCGTTGGCTTCGAGCGGGCGTGGCCGATTCGGTCTAGATTGTGATGACATTCTAGGCATTTTATCCAATGCACGGCTTCACTCGCTGGCAAAGGCCTTTCTTTGCACGTTGGCAAGGGTATCGAACGACTCGCCGGAACTCGCCGGTGCATTTATAATTGTCGTTCAGAACTACCACGGGATATACTTCATGTAGTGTGCACCTATCAAATTGATGTTCACGAAGACTTCATCACAGTGCGCAAATGTACAGAGAGAAGAGCGACGTAAGTTTGAACATAACCACAGGTCAGCATACCCGGATTGTGCACAGTCGGATGTTAAATAGGTCACGGAAGCAAGAATCATTCTCTTGGGGATATTGGTGCACCAGAATGACCGTTAGCTATATCTAGCTGTTCGCGTATGGGTTAGTCCGACTGAATGCCACACATCCGTACCATATGAGCTGTATCTTGCACCAGCTGGGCCCTGTCACCGGACGTAGATTTCAACAGTTCCGTCAATGCATCGTCCAACCTGCCCTTCCCACTCTGTTCTCCTGCAGCCTTCAGCAGCGGCTCTAAGCCCTCTGTCCTGAACCGCCTATGTGCGAGCGACGCAACAGATACGATGCCGCGATCAAGTCCGCTGGCCGCTTCTGCACACACCTCTGCCTGCGCCAGCACCGCTCCCGGGTCACCCTCCTTCCAACCCCACTTCTTCTGTATCGATACCATCTCATCAGGGAATCCGCCTCTGAACTGTAAGCGCTTTCAGTGTTTGTAAGATCCCGGAAATTTCCGTGCGCCTGGAGCGCTTATAAGCAGGCTGCCAGATTTTACCGCGCTGTAATCTAGCTCACTGACCATCGCTTGCGTCGATGTAATCTTCTTGCATGTGAGTCACTTTTCTTCGCCTTGCCTGCGCGCGCCGTCTCATACTTGCCCGCGCTGTCTTGCGGCGAGCCTCCTTGCCCTGCCTATTTCTCCTCCTTTTCCGCCCTTCAGCCCTCTGTGAGCATTGTGTCATTGTGGATTAGTCCTGTGAGCCGTGCTCCTTCCTAGACGCAGCCGAGGTACGTGGCTTTTCACCGATCTGTTTGGCTGGCGCCCCTCAAACATGGGGACTGGTGCGTAAAATGGTAAGGTACGTGCGCTCTCACGCGAACTAATTTCTCGCTCTAGCCTTCGCCTTCGTCTTGTGAGAGTAGTATGGCGTCGCGCGTGCGTCTCGGCTTGGGAACTAGGGGTGTGGCATCACTGTAACACTCAGTACATGTCAACTACTGATAATGGAGGTCACTCGTGTACAGTGCCTACTGTACTGCACTGCCTCAGTCGCATCCCCGACCCTTCTGTCCGACGCGACTAATGAACGGGATGGTGTCTTGTATTCTGTACTTGTTGATAGCAGCAATTTATCGATTTTTTGATATTTCGACCGTGTTCTGGGCTGTCGGGGTGCCCCAGAGGCAGCTATATGTTGCACGATATCGACAGTCCACGAAAACTAGTGCAATCTTGCATCCTGCATATACAACGACTATATACTGCATGCGTAACATTTCTACCGCAGTATGCACTTACAGCGTTTATAACGATTATAGGGTACATAAGCTAATATAAACTGCATATTGGAGCATACATGTATATACTCTGCGAGCATCTCAATCATTGAAACGCGTCAGCTTGAGATGGTACTTGCACAGCAGACAAGCTGGGACTGACACCGCGGATGCAATACTCGACTTGTCCGTCATTGCACAATTTTGTCTAGAGACTCGGTCACCAGTCTACCGCGGACCAGATCGAGACGAAAAGTCATCCTCGCATACAGTGGCCGTGTAGTCATCAGCAGTGGTTGACAGTTGCAACAGACTGGAAGCCGGGATGCAGACATGGTCAGCACGCTTCCTCAATTGCTTTGCATTGCCTTCTACCATTCTTGCTACGACCTACACCGGCACCAGAACCCCCAATAAATATGTACACCCCCCCTAGAACATAAACAAAAAACACGAGTAACGAAGAACGAAAGGCACAAAGCCTGCATAAGTATCGATATCGTGATGGACAGCAAACACACGTCTATCTCGAGATAAAAAGGATGAAGCTGTGGTTAGTATGTGTAGCTATGTAGCTATGTATAAGTAGTCTCATTGCAAATGTACAAATCATTGCGTGCGTATGCGTTATGTGTATATGTTATGTATATGCGTACCGACCCGGCCCAACCCAACCCAAATGGACATCAAATGCCAGAGCGAACGAAATCGAAGTCGAATGCCGCAGCCCAATTTCCCTCCCAAAGCAACCCCGGCCGCCCACATCGTACCACCTGCCGTATACAAGCGCCCACGACCTACGAGACTATGCGTCGCTATCGCTCGCATTGCTATCGCTCTCGTCCTGCCCCCACACCGCGAACGCACGCGGCTGCACCGTCTCCTCCCTCTCCCGCTCCCTCTCCTTCTCGCGCACGCGCGACCGCTGCCGCCGCCCCGCATGCACATGATGCTCGCTCGCCGTCGGCGTCTTCATCTCATCCCGCCCATTCGCGAGCCCATGGTGGTGCGCATGCGCATGCGCGCGCAGGCTCTCCGCGCCGTCCGCGAAGCCGACGTGCCGCGGCGAGATGCGCGGCGGGTGCGGCACGGGGCCCATGAAGCGGTTCGGCGTGTCCACGCCCGAGCGCAGCCCGTCGTCGCTGCCGGCGAACAGGTGGTGGTTGTTGTGGTGGTGGTGCGGCATGCCCATGAGCGCCTCGGCTGCGAGCTCGGCCGCGGCCTTCTCCGCGCCGACGCGCATCTGCGGCGAGCTCGGCGCCTTGATCTCGACGGTCGTGCTGCTCGCTTCGAGGTCGTCGATGTCGAACTTCTCCTCTTCCTCGTCCTCCTCGTCTTCGTCCTCCTCATCCTCGTCTTCATCCTCGTCGTCGTCGTCTTCTGATGCATTGTTCGGATGCGCGGTGCCAGTAGCGGCGCCGGCGCCGAGCGGGGACGCCTTGGTCTGTTTGGCCTCCTTCGCCTTCTCGGGCCCCTCCTCGACGACGACGAATGACTTTTGGCGCTCACGCTCGTTCCACTTGAGTGTGCGCGAGATGGAATGGAACCAGTCCGTGCTCTGCTTGTCCGCACAGACGGTCGGGAACGGGTATTTTGACGCCGTCACCTTGATGTGGTCGCCCTCTGCATACACACGTGTTTCGTCAGCGTCAAACCCAATAACAGAAGAGAAGAGCCAAAGGGTAAGTGTGGATACGTGGAGGAAAGGGGCTCACGTTTGAGCTCGACGCGCCCGCGGCCGTCGAACGACGCCCAGGCGGTGCTGCGCGAGTTGAAGGGGACGCAGATGCGGACTTCCATCGTGTCGGGGAGGAGCATCGGCCGGAAGGAGAGGGTGTGCGGGCATATGGGTGTGATGAGGATCGCGGGGATCTCGGGGTGCACAAGCGAGCCGCCTGCTGAGACCTATGCGGTGCATGATAGGTGAGTATATGCGCCTAGTACGCAGGAGAAATAGACGTACAGAGTACGCGGTTGAGCCAGTGGGTGTGGCAATTGTCAAGCCGTCGCCTTGGACTGTCGTCATATGGTGCTCGTCGCCTACATTAACCCATCCAGTCAGTATGAGACGCACGATGGGACGATTGGGTCACTCACCAAACAGCTCCAACATACTAACATACGGACTCGGGCCGCGATCGACGACGAGGTCGTTGATCACCTCAAAGCTCTCCACAGGGCGCGTCGTGAAACACATGATCTCCTTATCCTTCTTCGACTTGCCCTCCTTCGGCTCGAAGCCACTGTGCCCATGGCCGCTCTCGAGCGCCTCCCAGCCGCCCTTCTCGACATTGCGCATCATGATCTCGCCCGTCGCGGCGTTCTTGACCGCCTTGCGCTTCTTCGAGTTCTTGGGGTGCTTGCGCTTGTCGCCCCACACCTCGACGGCGCGGTACACCGTACACGTGAAGCGCATGCGCAGGTTCACGCGGATGCCGTTGTCGACGGCGCTGTCCATGACCACGCGGTGGTCCGCAAAGTCGAAGTTCGTGAGGAAGCCGAGCGAGCCGAGCGCAAAGGGGAGCACGGGCGGCACGATGCGCTGGAAGAGCCACGACGTGAAGAGGACCGTGCCGTCGCCGCCGAGCTGCACGCGCGGGTTCAACGTCGGCCACGCCGCGGACAGAACGCGAAGCAAAAGGAGACACGCACGGTGACGACAAAGTCGAACAGGTGCGGGCTGCGGCTGCACATGTCGGCGGTCCAGTAGCGCAGCTGCCCGTTCTCCGGCGCGCTGCCGTTCGGCCGCGCGTCGCCGTTCGGCGCGGTGCTCGTGAAGGAGAGGTTTGTGGACGAGGCGCCGGAGGAGCTCGAGTTGTTCGAGCTCGAGCGCCGCCGCGGGTACGGCTTGAACAGCTCCGGGTAGTCTCGCTGGATCCCGGCGGCATCGAACCGGCGCGACGTGCGCAGCTGGTTGTCGACGTAACTGCAGGGACGCGTCAGTGCTCGGCCACGGTGACAAAGCGGGCAGAGGGACGAGTCTGGGCGCATATATGCGCCTGGATGACGAGAAGGAATGGGCACACGTACACTACTAGTCCGCGGCCGTTGTTGCGCGGCGTCAGCATAAGGTAGAGCGCGAGCTCACGGGTCAACTTGATGAGGCGGTTATCGCGTGCCTTCGTGACGATAAGGATGCTCTGGATGTTGGATTTTATGCGCGCCCGGCCTGCCAAAAGAGAGGAGGTCAGCGGTCGTAGCTAGGGGCGCGGCACGTTATCTGTGCGACGATAAGGACGCGCAGTCGCTCTCGAGTAGCATAGCGATGTCGAGAGCACCGGAACTGGACCGCTGCAATGTCGAGGACACTCACCGAGTTGTTTGCTCATCTCCCGCACGCCAACGGCAGTCTCGGCGAGCTGCTTGGTCAAACTATTGCTCGCCGAGTCCTCAAAGTCATCCAGGCCCGAATCGTCCAGAACGGCATATCCATCGTCATCGGACGGGTACACGATCTTGTGTCCGCCCTCGACAGTCGTGATCGTCGGCGATTCGCCCGGATGCTCGTGCGGCTGGAGATTGCGCGCGACGGTGACGCCGCCGCCGGGCGCCATGCGGCGCTGCTTCTGTTTTAGCCATTCTGAGAAGTTGTCGAGATGCGAGTGCACGAAGCACGGGGAGGCCATGGCGCTGGGGCTCTGCTGGTGGTGGGTGAGGTACTGCGTGCGTGGGGACGCGTCGGCGGTGACGTCGTTGTCGGCGCCGGGGCTCGGTACGCCGTTGCCATTGCTGGCGCCGTTGGCACCGTTCTGTGGCGCAGGGCCATTGCCGTTGCTGGCAAGGGCTGCGCGGGCGAGAGAGGAGGCAGATGAGGACGCGCGGGGCGTCGAGGGGCGCGGTGGGGGCTTGCCGTTGGGCAGCGGGCTCGGCTGGTCGTCGACGAGGATGTGGGGGCCGCTGTGCGGCTGCGCCTCGAGATGGAGATTAGATGGTCTACTGGAGCGGCGGGAGAGGGACGGCCTGATCTGGGAGTCGGAGGGGATGATGGGCATGATTGGGGTGGATGGCGGTGTCGAGAATATTTCAGCGTCGGGCGACATGGGCGTCGGGCGGAGGGTTGAGGTGGGCATGGGGGACGTCGAGGAGGAAGGAGGAAAGCGAGGATGAGAGAGCAGCGGTGGTGGGTAATATACCTCCAGCCTCCGCCATCGGCTGTCCTGATTGGCTCCCTCACGCGTCGCAACAAATGTTCTCCTCGTTTTCTTCCTTTCCCTTTTCTCTCCTTTCCTTGTTAGCAACCACCAACATCTCCTCTGTCTTCCCCGGCAGTTGCTCTCCGTTGCCCTCGACGTTGTCCACCAATCGTCGCGTCTGCCAATCAGCATCGACCGCCCGCCGGCGGCCAATCAGCGGACTGTCTCATTGACGACTGGTCGGCATCCAGCGCACTTACGTGGAATTCCCTTGCACCCTTACTTACGCGACCCGGCACGGCCTGCTCGCTCCCGAGTGGATGCGTCCATCGTCCAATCCACTTTCTCAACCACCCCCGTGATCCGCCCCCCGGCCTGCGCTAATCTACATCACCAATTTCTGTCATCTCCGCAATCCTCAGGCGATGCACCACGACGACCGTGCCTGCGCCCCCGCGCATCTCAAACACATTCTGTCTTCCACGCACCTTGGTTTCTGATCTAGAGTCCTAAACTACTGCACAGCAGCTGCCAGCGAGCGCGTTCCGTCCTCCCTAGTCTTGATTCCAATATCGCAGGTATTGATATCATACCCAGAGGGGGTGAAACTATGAACCCAAAATGTATGTTGCATTTGCCTTATAATGGATCGCCCTCGCATCCAATCCCACAGCGTCGCGACCCGACCACATGGACATCCTGTCAGGGTCATTTTCGGCAGCCGACTTGGTGATGTGCGAATCCTCGTCTTAAGCCACCTTCTGTCGTGTCGGCCTCACCTTCACGCCCGACCCCACATCCATACTGCAATCGCCACGCCACCCGTGAAGTTCTCGGGGATCCCAATTTTGCGTCTTCTCAGCCACCGATGCACTTATTCATCATGTGGCAAGCGGTAGGCCCATCGGTACACATCACCATCCTAAGAATACTTTTCTTCCCGTTCTGAAGCGTTAAAGCACTAAACGCTTCAAGATGCACTTGGTAGATGGCGCACGCATGCCGACGGCATGCGCCCACATGCTCAGGTGTGCGTCCGTCCTTATCCTCCCACGGATTGCCTGCTCGCAAGAAACGCGTGTGCCGAGCTAGACGAGGATTCGCCACTCTGCAATCATAGTGAGAAGGCGCGCTACGGTTTAGCAAACGTGCCTCTCTGACTTAGCAGTGACTTCTCCGGGTGCAAGCGACTACCTACTGGGAAAAGCGTGAACGCTCGTCCACTCGGGTTGGCACGGTGGTACCTGATTCCTCAAGCCGAAGACGCACAGAGGCAGCTGTCGTGGGTCTGCCGCAGAGTCTTCTCAGATAGCGCACTGTAACATTCAGGCCGCGGGGGCTCCTTGACTCCGAACCATCACCACGGTCGGATATTCCCACGCTCGACGTGGGCAGGGATGAGACGAAAGGCCAACGAACACGACGCATAACGCATCGACCTTCGGCTATCGTACTCTCGGATAACCCTCCGGCCCCAGGGATCCCTCACTGAAGTCTACCGAAAGGTCAGAAGACAGTGAGGAGGTCCCACAACAAAGACGAGCCCACGTTGGCCACTGCATCCAGAACGCACATACTGCATCCATCCCACAGACACTGCACACACACTCCACCTAAAATGTATCACACGTACCACGCTCGACACGAGCCTACTATACATACCACTCTATCCCAACGTCGCCCGGACGCTCCCCCTCCCCTGAGAACCCATATCGTACCCCCACGATCCGAGACTAAACACGTCAACCCCACCTCGTAATCAACCCTAACCCATATTACTAAGAAACGACTACGCCACAAGGACAACCGACCAATTGAACGCCCCGCAACACCCATTGACACGATAACATGCGGCTCACAACCCCGCCCCCACCCTAACAAAATTTCGACTCATTGGTAAGCAACTGTAAAGCCAAAAACAGCCACCAAACTAACCTTACAACGCTGTTGACGACGCGTCCAGCCCCTGCCCGACTATGTCTGCCCCTCCGACATACCCTCCCCAGCCTGCACCCGTGACGAGTGACCCTCTCAACGCGAGTACCCCCCTCCTCAAAAAGTCGCTCAACCGCAATACACCCGCGTCGGGCCCAGGATCGAAATCCGGTCACCACAAGTCGGTGAAAGACGACGGTGAGTTCGGTCCCAATCCAACACACATCCACCCAGCCTAAACCAAGGCATCAGTCCTCGGCACACCGGTCCCAGCCACGAGGAGAAAGACCCGAAGCGTCAGCGCGGCCATGAGCTCTCGAGGCGAGCAGGACGGAGACGCCCCGACGGATCAGATGGAGGTCTACGAGGAAGACGGAAATCAGCTAGTCCTATATTCAGGAACTGGGAACCGCTTCGCGGCACTGGACAGCGCGTCCCCCCCTCCCCCGAATGCCCCTAGCCCGGTCAGCTCTCAGCACGTCAATACGCAGGGCAAGCCGATTCCGACGCCCTCGCCCCAGGCTCCACGGGACGCTGCGCTCATGCCGGCCACCCATTCCTCGCACCCGACTCCTCACCCGGATACTGCGCTGCTAGTAGAAAATGGCGCTGTAGACCAGTCGGCTCTCGAC
Organism: Dentipellis sp. KUC8613; assembly: GCA_002286715.1. Classification (NCBI taxonomy): domain Eukaryota; kingdom Fungi; phylum Basidiomycota; class Agaricomycetes; order Russulales; family Hericiaceae; genus Dentipellis; species Dentipellis sp. KUC8613. The sequence continues at coordinate 313,063 of NSJX01000026.1, read as the reverse complement.
CCCCCTCCCCAGCGAGTTATAAGAGAGGACGACCCCGTGACGCAGCCCTATACGCCACCGGCTCTGCCGGCAGGACCGGCCAACGACGCTTTCATCACCAAGCTCCGCACGCGACTTGCAGCAAAGACCGCAATGCAGGAAGAAGACGAGGGAACTTCCGGACGTAGGACACCGGCGTCACCTGAGCCTATGCTGGCAACGACAACCCAGGCCCCCCGCTCTCCCAGACAGCCCACGGTAGAGGATGTGACGGACGAAGAAGAGCGCATGATTGCGTGCCGTGAAGCCGCGGATCGCCTGGCCCCAGAGACTCTCAGAATCCCCACCTCAACGAAGTCTAACAGTTCGACCTATCACCCGGGCCCCTTCCCTAAAATCTACCGCGCCACCTCTGTCGCTCACCTCAACGGCATCGCCGACGACCACGCGCTCGCTTGGGCCCGTATCCCGGGCCACAAAGTCTACCTGCAGACCTTCGATCTCCACTGCCCGGACGACCACCGCACGATATCCACCCTGATCTCCCACATCGCGCGCGCCATCGAAAACGTCACGCAACACTTTGATCATGAGATCTCCCCTCCGCTGTACGCAAACCCGCCGCCCCCCCCTGGAGCTCGACGCCGCCTAATGGCCTTGGTCTTTTGTTGCTACAACCTCAACCGAGCGGCACGCGACCGTCTCGTCCAGCTAGGAGTCTATTCATCTGAGAACACCTCCTTCTCTGTCATTACGCCGAACCAGCCGATCCCGGCCATGTTAATGACGCTCGAAGGTCTCTATACCTCAAACGAAGCCACGGTCCGCAAGGCGATACATGACGTATGGAGCGACGACGTTACCATCCAGGCACTCCTTCAGGCGCAGCAGCGCCTGGAGACGCGAGGGCGGCCGCTTTTTACCAACGAGCAAATAGAAAGCTTCATGACCTCGATGACGGTCAAACACTATGACATCCGGGTCCGGGGCGCCGTCATACACCGGTTTAACGTCTACGCCAACGGTTCCTGCTTCGACAATGAGGACCAATGGTACGAAGTCCGCGCGACGCTCCGCAGCATCCCCTACAGAACACGCCTCAACGGAGTCGGGATCTCTATCAATCTTGTCTCTTGCTCCCTATGCCACGGCATCGACCACCCTCGGGGCAAATGCCCTTTCCCAAATCTTCAGGGCTGGGAAGGTCCCCTCCACCAACACGAGTCGCAGACCAACCAGAATCGATGGCAGCAGCAGAATCAGTACAAGGGTCAACGGCGCATTGACTCACGCCCACGTGAGCCATCCCGCTCGCAGAGATTCCAGGACTACGGGAACCAAGGACGAGGCGGGAGCCACTACGACACCCAGCGACAAAACGGCGGCTACGCCGCCGCCATGAATCGATCCCCGTACGGTGACTCCTCTTACGGACCAGATGATGAATTGTAGACAATGAACTACTCTAGCACAAAATACCTACGATACACGATGTAGTGTAATTAGGGTCACCCCCCGAAAAGAATGCTGTATGCGTAATAAAAAGCGAGTCTGCTCCCCACGAACTGTGCGCTACGCGCACCCACCCCAACACTGCAGCTCTATGCTTGCAACTACAAAACAGAGCAAATGCATGGCGGCTCCTGCATACTCTGCCCCGAATACGATAGCGAAGCGTGTCCGGTGACCAACTAACCTGGGGCCCAAATATACTGCTCGCAAGAGTTCAGGAAAGCCCCGGGACTTCACTTGCCTGGCAAAGAGCCACGGAGACCTATTTAGGTCGGGACCAGCCGTGCCGAGAGGCTGAAGCTCCAGCAAACCCCAGAACCGAGGCCGCATGAAGGATCTGGGGAATGCTCCCGCATACGTCCACCCGTGGTAGCCGGGAAAATAGCTACCCGTGGCTGCACCAGAGTCGTACGACAGCCACGTATAACGACTACCAATCATAATATATCTCATAACCAACCCAACGGTGACCTGCACAGTATCGGTTCGAGCCTCCCCGGCTCCCAAGGAGCCCCGCGCCCTGCCAACGCGGCTCCAAATGAAGGACCCGGGGAACACGGAGGCAACGCCGCTCAACCGGCACCTGCAGCTGGGAATACACCCAATGCTGCAGCAAACACCCCTAACCAAAAGGGACACGCCCTACGGGCGAACGTCAAGCTTGCGTCGGCCAACATGAATGGCCGTACGCATGCAGACTCCGGGCACAGCCCAACATCTAAATGGATAGACGTCCATCGCGTCATGAAACATAAGAAAATCGGCATCCTCGCCTTGCAGGAAACGCACCTAAACGCAACACATGAAGCGGACCTCGCTACCATTTACCAACGACGCCTGATTGTAATGAACTCCAGACACCCCACCAACCCGAGCGCATCTGCGGGAGTAGCCTTCGTCCTGAATAAAGATGTTATCAAAACCGATAAGTACACGGCCACTGAACTCATACCAGGCCGCGCAATAGCGCTCCGTATTGAATGGCGCGACGGCCAAACACTTGACCTCATCAACATATATGCACCTAATGATGAATCCGAGCACCCAGCTTTCTGGAAGAACTTGGTCGACAGATGGAGAGAAACGCAGCCACAGGATCGCCTGCCTGACATGATGATGGGCGATTTCAACCTGGTAGAAGACCCGATTGACCGCTCGCCGCCTCACCCAAATGCGGATGCCGCCACGACTGCACTAAGAGACGCGCGGCACACTTTGAAACTTCAAGACGCCTGGCGCCATACGTACCCAACCGAACGAATATTCACCTTCCGCAGCAACAGCGCCAATAGTTACTCACAATCACGTATTGACCGCATCTATACAAAGGAAAACCATACTCCAAACCTCTATGAATGGACACACAGCCAGACATCAATACCAACCGACCACGACATGGTCACCGTCAAATTCTCACCGACCACGGCACCGCACATAGGAACGGGGCGATGGACCATGCCCCTCTACCTCCTCAACGATAAGAACCTAATGCTTGAGATCATAAAGATGGGAGCCCTACTCGAATCATCTCTCGATGCCCTGGAAGGGAATCGTACAAACGAGAATAACACACAACGCGAATGGGACACCTTTAAGAAAAAACTTACAAAACGTGTTAAGAAATATGCACAGACGAAAACTGGGAAAACGCGAGCACGCATCGCAGACTTACAGAAAGACGCAAAATCATTGAGAGACGACCCAGCATTTGACGCAGACGAGAACGTGCGACGTAATGAAGCCATAATTAATGACGAAATCAGGAGGCTGGAAGGAAAATTACGCACCACAGCCCGCAACACCTCAAAAGCACAATATACTGTTGAAGGGGAACGCCCCACAAAGTACTGGACGGGTGTAAATGCCGACAAGAAGCCACGCGATATCATCCCGCGTCTGCGGATCGTGAACTCCCATCCCCGCCGCTACATAACACACTCCAAACAAATGGCAGAATTAGCACGACAATACCACGATGACCTGCAGATGGCGGGCCGAAACCCAAACGAATCAGAGGCCCACCGCCAGGCGGTCATAAACGGCGTGACAGCTCACATACCAGACAATCAACTCCTCCCCCCAGATAAGGAAACCAGCCTAGCGAGCCTGCTGGAAGCCAAAGATGTTGAAGCCTCACTCCTAGGTGCCAAGCTTGGTACAGCCGCTGGAATCGACGGCTGCCCCTATGAACTATGGAAGAAGATTATCACACTGAACAAGACAGCGAAAAAAGAACATAGACCGACCTTCGATATCACAAAAACCCTCCAGCGAGTGTATAACGATATCCAACTACACGGAGTAGACGAGACAACACAGTTCACACTAGGATGGATGTGCCCGATTTACAAGAAGAACGACCGTACTGAGATTGCGAATTATCGCCCAATTACCCTACTAAACACGGATTACAAAATCTTTACAAAAACGCTAGCCACACAGCTTTCACGAATAATAAACCCCCTCATACATACAGACCAAGCTGGCTTTGTACCGGGCCGCTCCATTTACCACCAAACCCAACTAGCTCGAACGATGATACACTACGCTGAAATCACAGACAATGATGGCGCACTCCTCGCGCTAGACCAAGAGAAAGCATATGATAAAATTGAACACGACTACCTATGGAAAGTACTGGAAAAATTCCGACTCCCTGAACGCTTCCGTAACACAATCCAGTCCCTATATACGGGCGCAAAAACCTCTGTCATGATAAACGGATTCCTCAGTACCCCGTTCACAGTAAACAGAGGGGTCCGCCAAGGAGACCCATTATCGTGTCTCCTCTTCGACCTCGCGATCGAACCTCTAGCCTGCATGTTCCGTAACTCACCAAAGATTGATGGCTTCAAAATCCCCGGATACACACGACAGGTCTTGATAAGCCTGTTTGCTGACGACACTGCCCTTTACTTAAAGAAATCCGACCGCTATGCCGACGTGACCGACATCCTCGATAGATGGTGTGCCGCCTCAGGGGCAAAGTTTAACATCAACAAGACGGAAGTGATCCCGATTGGCTCTGAAGAGCATAGAAACCGGGTCATCACGACCAGACGACTCCATGAGGACGACCCGCACCCACTGCCCACCGACATCAGGATAGCACCTGACGGCGAAGTCACGCGCTACCTCGGTGCATGGATAGGCAACAACATTGACGACGTAGCCCCATGGGAAGTGACCCTCGATAAAGTCCAGAGCGCCCTCGCACGGTGGGCATTAAGCCACCCAACACTCCTAGGGAAACAAATTGTTGTCCAATGGATAGTTGGAGGCATGACACAATACCTCGCAAAAGTACAAGGCATGCCGCGCACAATAGAAGATGCCCTTGTGAAAATCATCCGAAACTTCATCTGGGACGGGGCGAAATCCCCGTCGCTCTCACTCGAAAACCTATACCTCCCTATAGAAGCCGGTGGCATCGGCCTACTCGACATTGTCACACGAAACCAAGCCATCACCATAACGTGGCTTAGAGACTACCTCGACCTCTCGCCCAAACGCCCCGCATGGGCCTTCATTGTCGACATCCTTATCAATGAGTATGCGCCGGCCGACATAATCGGCCTCGAAAACATGAATGTGTTCCTTCAAACGTGGGAGCCGCCGAAACGGGGACCCAAACACAACGCTCTCCCTAGCTATGTGAGGGAAATGCTGAAAATAGCCCGCACCTACAATGTCAACTTCGCTGCCCTACGCCTCACGCACGACCTATGCACCCAACTCCCAGCCTGGCACCACCTCGGAGCAAAGAAACAACGATTGCCCCAACTATCCAGCTGCCTGAACGCGATCCACGGAATAACAACCACGGCAGGCCTCATACGCACGAGCCAACGCCTCGACCCACAACGGCACCCCCGCCATAAGAAGCAGCGCAACTGTGCGTGCCAACCGTGCCGCTCCGACCGCGCACTGGGATGCGAGAGCCCCCACAAATGCGCCCTAGCCGCACAAAAAATCATCAACAAACTGACCCCGAAGACAAGCCCGAATACCCCGGGCCACACGGACGGCCTATCACTCACCCACACAAGAAAGGAGAAGAACAACGAAACCCGTACCAACGGCATGAAAGGAACAATAACATTTGACCCCACGGTAACCTGCAAGACCGACCTGGCTGAATGCTTCCGGATCTTCACAGATCCCAACCAGCTCTCCGACACGCCCGCCACACGACTCTCCAAACCGACAAACGGCCGCGCCTCCGAACATGTCGTGATATACACCGACGGCTCCTGTATAAACAATGGTAAGGAAGATGCGCGATGCGGCAGTGGCATCTGGATCAGCGACACCGACGCCGGTAACCGCGCTTTCCGCGTACCAGGACCCCGACAGTCCAACCAAATCGGTGAAATTGTCGCCGTCCTAATTGCACTCCAACAAACTGATGACTTCGTAGAAATAACTTTCAGAACAGACTCTAGATATGTCATAGATGGACTCACTGAATTTCTGCCAGACTGGGAAGACCGCGGATGGATCGGCGTAGCAAACCGAGAATTCTTCGAAGCCACAGTATACCACCTGCGCAAAAGGTCGGCCCCGACACATTTTGAATGGGTGAAAGGACACAGCGGCATCATGGGCAACGAAAAATCAGACCAAAAGGCAAATGAAGGCGCGCGCAAGACGCACCCGGACACCCTGGACCTCACGATACCCCCACCCTTCCACCTACAGGGAGCAAAATTATCCACCATCACGCAAGCAATCGCGTATCATGGAATCCGCCTGGCTCGTGCACCTAGAGTCCCCCCGCGGGAAGGTACGAAAGCAAATGTCGCCCTTGCAAAAACCGCTATCAGCACGTACAAGAACGCAAAGGAGACTACGGAGACGATATGGAAACAGCGCACGCACCGGGATATACGAAAGCCGACACAACAATTCCTATACCGTGTGGCACACAATGCCTTCAAAGTTGGCGCGTACTGGAAAAACATCCCGTCCTGCGAAGGACGCACGAGGTGCCCCGCCTGCAACCACCACACGGAATCTCTCGAGCACATCCTCGTCGAATGCCCACACCCAACCACCCAACTCGTCTGGAAAATGGCAACCGACCTCTGGCCCCATGACGCAGAGTCGTGGCCTGACATCTCGCTCGGGCTAATAATCGCGTGCGGCAGCCTCGAAGTCAGAACCAGAAACCACGCACCTGCCTCAGACCCGCCCAACAACGCCGTCCTACGGCCCCACCAAGGCGCCTCGCGACTCCTCCGCATACTGATAGCGGAAGCCGCCCACCTCATCTGGAGACTGCGATGTGAACGAGTAATCGGGGGTTGCACCCACAGTGCAAACGCGATAGCCACTAGGTGGCACCGAGAACTCACCGACCGCCTTACAACCGACCGCATAATCACCACGCGCTTACGACACCGCCACGCAGACCAACAACTGATGCGTCACACATGGGAGGACGTACTCGAGCGTCCCGAACCAGACTGGCATACAAATCTAGAGGTTTTAGTGGGTATCAAACCTCCCCGACCCCTTGCTTGACGGGACAATCGGGAGGATCTTGGAGCCCCACACTACCCAGCACTAGCTGGGTGTGCGGCAACGCATTTTTCCTCGGGCACTTCCCACCTCGGTGAGTATGTGTTTAAGGCTTACGCAGACTGAAGTCACGGTCGTCGTTACCCAGTAGCTACGATGCATGTGATATAGTAGACGCGTAAATCCATAGCCTTTCCAAAAAAAAAAAAAAAAAAAAAAAAAAAAACATTCAGGCCGCGGGCCTCGGGCTGCGTTATCGGATTCGGGACGCGGACTGGAATGTTCTCAGCCCCAATGCCGCCTTCACCATACTTATCTCTGTCTGGTGCCGCATTTCTGCTCCGTGTCTCGCGTCTGGTCTTCCTCGAGAATACTCCAAAACCTGCAATTTCTGCGTCTGTGCCGAAAATGAGCATTCTTTTGAGCCGAGCCTCGAGCTCGTGCACGCACATTCTCGTCGACGTCTGGTTCTGTTCTTGAGCGACCTAGCACCCGCTGCTGACGACATGCCCGAATGCCCGAATGCCCGATGGCGCGAATCCGACTCGGGGTGGAAGGGAGGTGGCCAACTACACGATACCTCTCGTGTAAGTCTCAGTAGAGTATTCTACTTGATACTCTATCGCGGTAGCATATATCTTCATCGATTCGATGCGTGGGCGGGTGCTGGGCCGCGAACCTTGAATAGACATCCACGGTCCGCAGCCAAAATTACAAGATCTTCGCGTCTCCCGAAGCGACGAGCTTTTGCACCCAGGCAGGGCGCGTCGCCCTCCCCGAACTGCCCTCCAGACTCAGACTCCAGACTCCTAAATACGGTCCTCCCGAGTCGGCTCCCCACAGCAAGCGAGAAGGCGCGGCGGGGAGCTCGGGCACTTTGTCAGAAGGTGAGTAGGTCTCCGAGTCGCCTTGTAAGTACATGTGCTTTCCGTTGTGTGTGGTAGAGAATGCGAGCGGCGCGTGAGCTCGGGCTCGGCTCGGGCTGCGGTCCCGCGCGCGGACGAGGCGCGCACCATGATTCGGGTTCTGCATGCTTCTTGCTATCCGGGGTTGGGATAGTAGATGCATGGTATGAGTGCATGGATGGATTGTGGTGGCCGTACGTTCTATTCGGTCGTCGAAGGCTTCAGTTTGGGTCGCTGACTGTAACACTGGTCTCAGCATCGTCATATGGTCGGATTATTCAACTGGTATTTATCTATTCAGCTGTGACAACGGGACATGAAAGTTCGAAATGTTCGGAATGCATCACATTTTCAACTCAATATTTGAGAATGCGAGGTATGTTTCCAGTACGGCTAACAAGGGTAGAAGTGTCACCAGCGACTATCGTGGCCCGCTCAATGTCTCCAAAGTCGAAGGGCTGTATCCGGCTCCTGCCTCAACGAATAGAACGTAGACAAAGAGTATTAGCTGTAGTCGTGGCATGTCGACTTTCACCTGGTCATTGGTCAATCGAGTCGGCAGTGGTGTCATGACAGTCACCCGATTCTGGTCAATTGTACGTATTCTTGTGCCAGTGACAACCCCTTTCGTCTACTCGTGCGCCAGACTCCATCGTCTCAGCCCGCGAACACAACTACATACGTTATGACCAGGACCGTAGTGTAATGAGAGCTACCAACCAATAGAGAGCACTCAGTAACCAAGCAAAAGATGGATGTCATGTCATCAAAAGCGCTGTAAGTAACGGCCTCGATCGTGTTCAGCTGGCCCAGCTGATTATCTCGGGAAAGACAGCTTTCAAGGATTGCAGCCATTCCAAGTTCGCGGCGGAGCCGTAGTCGAGAAACATAACTTTCTGAAGCGGCGTCCCGCGCGGCTTGCGCTCCCGTATGACATTGATGATCTCGTCGCGCAGCAGCGCACGCTCGTTCTCTCCCGAGTCGATGCAGCTGACATTCATAATGATCACGTCTCGGAGCCCGGGAAGGACGTTGAGTGCGCGGAGGCGGTCCGGCAGGGGGTGTTCGCCCAGCTGGATATCATAGACTGGCCGGAGCAGGGCGGGGCAGAGGGGGTATAGGGTGTTGCCGCAGACTGCGACGGAGGACACGGTCGCGAGAGACGGCTGTCTGAAGAGGTCTTCGATGATATCGGCGTTCCACGTTTCAGACCCCCAGTCGATCACGACGTCGAAAGACGCGTTTTCGCCCACGGGCATGGTGGCAAATGCGTTGCGCAAGAATTGGAGCTCCAAACCATCTTCGTGAAGATTGCAGTCCACGTTGAGATTCCATATCGGCTTGGAATCGACCTGTATAGAGAGTGTCAACGCCGTGGCTCTTATGATGATCCCCATGTTGGAGACGGCCCGAGACGCGGACACTTGGCGAGCAAAGTGCCGTGTAAGGACGCGGCCGATGGCAGGGAAGTCGTCGCCGCTGTCTTCTAAGTCATTGCCGCTCAGGGAGACGCGAGTGGTGTGTGGAAAATCTAGATGCTCCGCTAACAACGTGCAGTTGCGCATGAAGCCCGAAAGGACGAGCTCCTTGAGACGGGGGAGGTTGACCTTGCGATTCGGCTCTCCGAGCGGGTCCATAGTGTCCATCTCGGGAAGAGTTTCGTGGATTGACAGATCCTCCAGCAGCGGCATGGTTTCCAGGACGTCGAGAAGCTGCGGCAGGGTAGGGAACAGCTGAGAGCGGTGAACGGCCTGTTCGCCAGGCAAAGCTCCGGGGTCCAAAAATATATCGTCCTCATCCGGATTGCCCACACCCAGGTCGAAGGTCGTCAAATGAGAAAATGCAAATGGAGTACTTGGGGACCATGAGGGCACAATATTATCCAGTGTCAACTCTTTCAGAGCCGGCATGCCTTGAAAATATTGCATCGGAATGCGCACGATTTCGTTTTCCGTCGATCCGGGCTGTCCATAGAGTTCGAGCTTCTCCAGCAGAGGGAAGTCACCGTGAAGTCGTTCAAGCATCCACGTGAACTTGAAATCGGTAGCGAGGATTTGGGCGTTGACTCTGAGGGCCTTGATATGTGCCCGATGAGCGGCAATGAGCGAGACGCGGGGCTCGCTGCAAACCGGGAAAAAGGATGACCTGCCGACCCTGATGTTCGTGTGTTCGAAGGCGACACTGACAGGAAGCGACCTCGAACGTGACAGCATCAAATTCGTCCATTCGGGGCCTAGTCTGCAGTAGATGACCGTCCATAGAGACGGATCTCCAATGGAGACACGCCGGAAATGCGCGCAGGTATGGGTGACGTTTATCCAATATCTCCAAGCCAGGTATGTCTCTGCGGGAATAACATCTTCGAAGTGTTTGATATCAGATCTCCGGCTTGGGGACAGAAAGGAGAAAATATGAACAAGAAGTTCGGTCGGTAGCGTGGATATAGGGGCTAGGGAATTGACGCTTTCGCGGTTGGCCACCATCCGCGAAGTCAGGCTGTTCAACTGAGCAACCAGGTTCTGATATTCTTCATCCAGTCGTCGGACATGTTGTTCGGCAGCATCCGACCCGGCGAGGGGGGGAAAATGCGACATGGCAGAATCGAAGCGATGTTCCTGTTCCTGATAATGAAAGACCAGCCATTTTCAGCAGGGAGCCTCTTCGAATCCATGAAGAGAAAAAGAACAACTGACCTGTCCCGTGGCTCAATGTCTACAAGTGCTTGCGGTGGGCCACGCAACTTCCTACCCAGGCCTCTAAATCCGACTTCGACAAACTTGAGGTTGAGAAGAGCTATCGATGGGTGGGAATGCTTCACCAACACTAGCGGAGGCACTTCACAGACATGCTAGCAAGAGCCATCTGAGTCGCCGTCCTGAACATGCCAGTGAGCGTCCAAGTCGAGTGCGCCCTCGATCAAGCGACGGCAACTCCCGAGAGCCTGGCGACCGGAGGGACGGTCTGCCCTTCTTTTCTACCCAATACAAACTGACTACAATTCCTCTATAGATCGTATTCACCACCCATTAGCATCGATCCAGGCGCACCGCATAGTCCTGTGCACTCACCCTCAGACACCTGATCAAGGAACACCATCTTGAGAGCCCGCAACCAAGCCCCGTCAATACCACTACAACGCGAAAATGTGACACGGTCGACCGGGATCCCGAGCTCCTCGCGCTGTTCCGATACGGTGAGGATATCATTCGTATGCATCAGGATCGCTATCATCGAGCTCTTACATGGTAAGTATCCTCGGAATCGCCCCTTCTAAACATTCCTTACAGCAGTAGTGCAGAGCATGCGCATGGAATGTAGCCGGGACTACCTCTTCGCTCCAGACTGCGCGTATGCCACCTCTCAGTTATACGCAAGGCATTGTACCCCATCGTGGTCTTGTTCCTTGGTGCAAGACGCCGGAAGGTATTTGACCTAGGTCCCTCTCAGGCTTCCGAGGAGTTGTCGCCGCCGGGTATGAACAGAATGTGGTCCTGACTTTGCGCATTCCTCGTTGCGATTCGCACACGCTAGCACACTTCCATGTACCCCTTTTACTCCATGTGCCTAGTGCATCCGTTCTCAAAACCCTCTTGCTCGGCTCGTCGCTCGTTGCAGTAGCATCGCGCGCAGGTGAACGCGGTTCGATGCATTCTTACTCTTCCTTTACCTTTCAAGGTACCGTTCCTACAAGATTATAAAGGCTCGCTGGCATTATCGCTTCACACAAGTCGCAAAAATGCCCAACAGACCTGATCAGAAAGCAGTCCACGGAAAAGAGAACGAATCCAAGGGCTCGACCGCCTCTCAAGCCGCCGAGGAAGGTGCCAGGAAGGATCCAGTGCGTCGTTCACTGACCTTCACGAGACATATTTCATTAAATTAGTGGTAAAATTTGTTCAGGGAAAAGATTCGACTATCATTGGCACCCAATCCGTCTCCGTGCTTGGCCGAGCAGAGGAGATTATCGAGGAGGGCGTGAATTATGCCTCCGAAGAGGCGAAAGCGCTGGAGCAGAAGGCCAAATCTTACATGAGCGGATTTGGGGGGTGCGTTTAGTATTTTCCCTGCATTTCATACCATAGAAGATCACTGATTCCAGAAACAAGATTTCGCGGTTTCTCTGGCTCTTCTGACACGAAAGATACCAAGCAGGAGGACGGAAACGATTCGAAGGATTCAGACAACAAATGATTCCAGAGATGCCGTGCATAGGTCGTGACATAGCATACGTAGTTTCTGTCCGTTTTTGATCGCTTTGAGATGCTCTCCACGGCATATTTGTGTTTGACTTGCAGCTTGAACATCGTTGGGTGCAGTTTGACTAATTGCTCGACGGAAAGTTAGTATATTTTATCTGTCTTCTATTGATGAGGGCTTTCTTGCCGTAGATACCTATGAGTCCGTGAGAATGCAGCTGCTCACGCTCAGTATTTTCTGTTCCAAGTAGTTTTGATAGAATGGTGCAGAAGGTCACCACACGGTAGGCTCTACAGGTGCTTACGGCATGCTGCGTACGTGAAGCCCCCGCAATGACGAGCGTGTTCTCCTCGACCCGACACTCTTCCTCGTTCCAACCAGGAGTGTTTCTACTAGGTGCGTGTCAACAGGACGCCGGCCTTCATGCGCACCTCTGACATGATTTAGGATATAAAACAGGCCTTTGTACGATATCATCGGGTAAAGATATGCCTGACATTCGTCAAACCACACTCGTCTTCACGTTCCTCACCATTCTTCTCGGAACCCTCTACTCCATCAGACATAACACCTATCTCGACACGTCGAATCCGCTCCTCACCGCGCGTCCACACCATCTGCACGCGACGCACTACTTCGCCTCGAAAGCGAATCCACTAAATGTGGTCTTCATCAAGCGCGCTTGGGCATGGACCAGCGCAGTGTTCCTCTTCCACATCCTCACTTCCCCAACCCACTCGAGACGTCTTCAACGCACCCTGCAATACATCCTCGCGACCTGCGCATGGTTAGGATTCACAACGTGGTTCTTCGGACCCGCACTCCTTGAACGCGTCATCGCGAGCTCCGGCGGTCAATGCGTGCTTCACCTTCCTTCAGGCGCGTACGTGCCCGTGCCGTCGGAGTACTGCTTCAACAAGACACGCGTTTCCGCTCTATCACACGAGCAACTCTTCCCAACACCTCTGCTGGTCGAAGGCGGCTGGGCGGCAGTGCCCCGTCTGCGTCGCGGGCACGATGTCTCGGGCCACGTTTTCCTCCTCACCCTCGGGACGCTCTTCCTCGCGGACCAACTCGCCGCGTCATTCCGCAGGGCACAGGCTTGGACGCCTGCGCACAGAATTGCCGTGGGTCTCACTGGCGCGTTGATGACGCTGTGGATGTTTGCGAATTGGATCACTAGCGTATACTTCCACTCGCCAATGGAGAAGCTATCAGGATTTTGTGAGCACTTACTTTGGATCTGTAATGCGTACTTCAACGACTGACCCCCGTGCTTTTTTGTGCTAGTGCTCGGAATCGCAAGTTACGCCATTACGCGCCTTCCGTTCTGGCTGTCGGACCTTGCTCGAAATGACTATCCCGTCCCTGCATCATGACGATACGAGTCCCCGAGGTGCGTGATACTTGATCACTTGACTGATTTTTTTTTTCACGAGTCATGTAGTTTGTTTCGTGTAGATCATGCCTCGATAACGACAGCATATACGATGGACTCGCGTAATAGGCAAAGTGTAGCTCGCCCTGTAATATGCAGATCACCTTTTTTATAATTTATCGCATCCTACCTACACACGCATAGAGTGCAACGACGAGACGTTCTTATACTAATGGTTTTGGAATCACTCAGACTCTGGCGCCAAACTCATACCTTTCGTCGCCTTATCCGTTCAAGCAGCCACAGGTTCGCTTATACACGCCGCCTCTGTATCACCGTCCCACCGAATGGCATCCGGGAATTCCTCGCGCAGGGATTGCAGCCAAGGCATCGTCGCACCAGGGCAGTTCCTGAACGCGAGCCTGCGGATCGCAGGATTTTCCAGCAACTCGCGCAGCGCCCCGCGCACGCGCATGCGGGTCTCTACCGCCGCAAGAGGGTTCGTCACGACGAATGGGCCGCTGATTCCCACGTCGCAGAGTGCGACAGTTCTCATAAACGGAAGGGTGTCCAGCATCCCATGCAAAGCCGGGCGCGCCGGTGGCTGCAGCAGGTAGAAAAACAACTCGGTGCCACTGAGCTCGAGATGCTGCGCGTGCCGCAGGCAACCTTGCTCGAACAGAGAATTCCAGTACAACACCCCGCCGTCCCTCGCATGCTGTGGATTTCGTCTCAGATTGATGGACAGACGGGAGAGGGCGCGTGAGTGGAGGTTCAAGGTGCGCATCATCTTTGAGAGCGGATTATTTCGCCTCGCCTTGCATTCGAAATGAACAGCGAAATCGACCTGGTGCTTCGGGTAACGGCTGTCGGCAGCAACGACTTGCACATATTCTGGGCCCATGGAGATCGCGACTTCGTCGATGAGCGGCAGCTTGGGACCCGAGTAAAGCATGTGATGCTTGATACTGTCGGATAGGTGATCGCACTGCTGGGCAAAGTTTGCGTCCCAGGACCTGGAATTAAAACGCGCAGCAAACCGTATGGTCGGACACTCAATATGGTGCACGCAGGTCGATATTTCTTCCGGAGTCCCGGCGAGAGAGAGGGAGGACAAGCGAGGAAGGTGGACCACGCGGGAATCGTTCCTGGGCGACGCATCGTTCGGAAGAATCCATAGAAGCGTAAGGTCCTCGATGACAGACATCCCGTCGAAGATATTGAGCAATTCAGTCAAGGTTGGGCGCAGCCATAGTCCTTCGTGGGTACGGTGAACTCTCTCCGAATAAAAGTTCAGGTCTGGGTGGCAGAGGGTGAGCTTCGTTAGGTGGGTAAAGAATGAAGGGGTCCAAGGCATGACACAGTTGGCCAGAGCCACGTCTTTCAGCCTTGGCGCATTGACATGGCTAAATAGTTCTGTTCGAAGAAAGGGAGGAGCCGTCATCACCCCTCCAGGACTTCCGAGCCAAAGTGTGCGCAGAAGCGGGGCAGAACCAGCCAGCGTCGAGAAAACTCGTTCAGCAGTCGACGGATCGGGATACATACAAACGGCGTCGACACGGTGCAGATTGGAGGAAATTCGATCTATTTCGCGTTCGTCAAATTGGTGGACGTCGTTGGTCATGAGTTGGACAGGAGTCGCTTGTGAATGCGCAAGAGTAAAATCCGTCCAGAAAGGGCTGACGCGAAAGTCAACACTCGTCCAGAGGAATGCGCACCCAAGTGCGACCTTCCGCCAATGCTGGCACACGTGTAGCAGGCGCCGCACCGTCAGCCACTGCGAGCGCAGCCTCCAGGAGTTAGATGGTGTCATTAAACTGGGAGAGAAGGAGTCCAAGCTGGATATTCTGGGCACGAGAAGCGAGAATATAGAGAGGAGGAGTTCATCGGGAAGATATGAGATGGGAGCGAGCCCATTCAGGCGCACAGAGAGTAATCGCATCTCATTTCCTAGCCTTTGCTTCTGATATACGCGAGACTCCGATGTCAGGAGAGGTCTCATACCGTCTGCACTTGAATATAAAGTGCCATGGCTGCCAGCTGCATGCTCGTCACTGACCGCGAGAGATTCAGAGGTCGTCGTAATGAGGCACTTTTACCTACTTACCTAGACATAAACGCAGGCTCCATAAAATTCCAGGTGCAGATCGTGTTCTCTGATAGAGACTACATCATTATCGGTGGTAGTTGGTTTTGAATATTTCCCGACATGACAAAGTTACGAAGGAACGTACGACTCGGATGTTTGCTTGCTCTCTTGGGCGACTAGCCTATGCCCAGGGCACCGTATTTCAAAACTGCCTTCACTACTTCTCAGTGGCCTAGATCGAATGGCAAAAGTTGTTGTCACAGTAGCAAAGTAGATGGATGAGATAGATCTGGAGGTTCGAAAGATTAACGCCCGAGGACAAGCTGCTACGACCTCCCACGTGACGCACAGTATACGCAGTATGCGGACTCCTTGCATCACTATCACCCGCGGCCGGTAGGGTACTAAGATGATGCTGATGTTGGTTGCTTTTCTGGACTGAACGGGGTGAAAAAAGACGTCCAATTATCCTACGAAGAATGTCCGGTGCATACGAAGGTCCCATAGCCTATAGCCATAGCTAGTCCTCGACGAGAGTACATGAAACAAACAAAACAGAGTTCGCCCCGGTCTAAATATGATAGTCAATGTTCTACGGATGTCCTGGCCCCTCTACACCGATCATACATCGGCCACCAAGCCCACCAGCCCAGCGCAAACAACACACGTACGCGACGCGATGCAAGTCTCGCGGGTGGCCTCTACGCCGAGTACAACCACGCGATGACCGCCCACACGACGACCGCCGGCCACCCGACCCTCACCGCATCCCGCCACACGGACGCCCAAACGCCCCGCTCCGCGCGCCTCGCCCTCGTCCGATTACTGACGTCCTCGCCCGTCACCCGCGCGACCAGCCTATCCACGCGCAAGCAGCGGCCGACAAGCCCCGCGACATCATACACCCACGCCGGCGCACCAACCACGATCCGCCGCCTCCGCCCACGCAGCGAGAACACATACTCCCACGTGCACCGCCGTCCCTTGCCCTCCCTCCCCGCCCCTCTCGCCCTCTCCTTTTCGCCCACCAAGCCCTTCTCCACTGGCCGAATGCGCACCGTCTCCTTCTCCCTCCGGCCCACATACACATACTCGCCCTCGCCCTCCTCGCCCTCGCCCTCCGCGTCGCCGCTCGTGCCCTCGCTCCCGACCAGTGTGTCCCGGCTGCGGCTCCCCGCGCCAATCACCCACGGGCTGCCCCGCAGGCCCGCGCCCCGCAGCGCCGGCGAGCGCTGCGCGCGCTCGACGTCACCGTCGTCCTCGTCCTCGTCGCCGCCCGGACCAGGGCCGGGCGTCGGGCTCCACGGCGTCCACGGCGTGCGGGGTGTGCGCAGCCCGCCTGCGCCGGTGCCGAGGTTTGACCGCTCGTACGGGTGCACGGGCGTGTCGAAGTACGCGCTCGCGCTCTGGCTTGGGGTCTGGGCCTGCAGCGTCGCCTGCGAGGGCGGCTGTGGGGGCGTGTTGGAGAAGGCGTATGAGTAGGAGTAGGCGGAGGACGAGGAGTAGGGAGAGGGCGGGACGGCGGGGGCGATCGTAGGGCGCGAGGCGGAGGTACTTAGTCGCGGGAGTGCGCGGCGCGTGCGACGGACGTGCGCCACGATGAGGAGGATGAAGGAGAGGATGAAGAAGGGGATGTAGAGGCCTGTGGTTGCGCTGCTTGCAGAGGGCAGCAGGCAGGGTCTATATGCATGTCTAGGTGTGGAGGGGTCTAGGCTGGAAGTAGCGTCATCTGAGGTGGGGAGGAGAGAGAGGAGCTGGAAGCCAGGGCGTTTGATGTGTTTTGAAAGGGAGATTGACTTTACGGTGACCTCGTGAATAGACGTGGTAGTGGCATTAGCTGAGGTAGTATCTCGGAGGGTATGCGTGATATCACAGTAGTCCCTATCATCAGCGCTATTGATTCATGCATGATCAGTATTCAATAATGCACAATCAATATAGTGCCCACTCCCTGACGGGATGATCTCACCTGAATATGACGGCCGGTTTTAGGGTTTGAAGAAGGAATGTAGACGTCTGTTTGCCTAGTGTACTTTGCCAGCCATGTCCAACGCCTCGTCGGATGGTTCCCTTATCGCGCAGAGGTCCGCAAGATCTTGATTCTGCACGATGCAAGGGTATGTGGCTGAGCAGAACGACCGGGTCTTCTTGCGACTCTGCATTTCCACCATAAGGCGTCAGCTACTGACATATATATATCATACATACCTGCAGCGACAGTCCTGACAAACTCAACCGGTCCACCCTTGACAGGCAACCATTCCTCAAACGACACCGCTCGCCCAGCACGAAGGTAGTCCTCGTCGACGATGCCCGGCGCATCCAGCAGAACGAGGGAATGATTTGCCACAGTGAGGTGCTGATTGACCGGCCCGAAGTACTTCTCGTACCGTTGGCGCACACGTTTTGTGAAGGAGTTGGACACGCCCAAGCTGATCACAGTGATGGGAATCGGACACAATACCCGGAGGCACGATCGATGAAGGCGCGTTAAGTGCGGTCACCATACATAACGCAAAGAGCACACGCACCCTACGTCGCTGTTTCCCGGGAGGTAGCGCACCTCGACACTGCGGTCGAGCGTAAACGTATCCTTGAACTTCTTGACATACGCGTCGTACCTATGAATATCTCGTAGAAATATACCCGCATATATATCACCAAAGTCTTGCGCGCAGCCAGCCAGGAGGCGGCAGCGCGGCAGACGGAGGAAGAACTCACTCATGGTCGTCTTTGACACTGCCGCCGCTGGCGAGCATGTCACCGAGGAATACGGTCATGTGGGGGTGTACATGTCGCACTGCGGACCAGGACTTGCGGAGGTGGATGTCGCGGAGGAGCTGGGTCCATGTGCGCGCGAGAGGGGATGGGGGATTGACTTGGGGGTCGGCGACCAGGAGAACATGTTTCGGCCGCAGTGCCGCCGACACCTACGTAGATGCATATGAGCATTAGCGTGTCTAGATATCCACTTGACGACTTTCAGGAGTTCAAAGTCGCTGCGACGAATCGCAGGGAGGGGGTGTAGAACAAAGGAGCAAATTTACGCACGCTCTGCAACGCCCTGTCTGGCCACCTGCAATCCGACAAGCTATAGAAGAACAACCCTATCTCCGCCCATATCACCAGCGTCACCCAGAACAACCTGAGCCCGTTGACGAGCACGTCTGGGACGAGCATGCGCGCGAGGCGTCCTTGGATGCGCGGGCGGTCCATGTCCGGCGCGCGTTCCGTCGATGTGGCGGTAGCGAGAGGGGGACAGGGGGGAGGTAAGTCGGGGGTAAACGTCTGCCACGTTGGCAGGAACGTCGGGGAGCGCCTGAGGCCTGTTGTGGTAGCGTGCTGCAAGTGTTTGAGCGCAGTGGGCTCGAGTGTCGTTTGATGCGCCCGCGGCCTGCAAGCGTCCGTATGTTTGTCTCGGCCCGCCCTCGGCAAAGCTGTCGCCGCCAGATAAGATAACCGCAGCTTGATCAGCTCCGTTTAGAGTGCGAAGTTCGAAGACAGGAAGACGGACTTTGGAGGAAGACGAGACTCAGGAGCGGATGATATCTGCGTTTGCGCAGGGAGAATGAGATGAGACAAGGTGGAAGAGAAGTTTTCTCGCTCTCAAGAAAAATTGTAACACCGCACCAAGACGGAAAGGAATGCGATATTGTCATATTTTACACTTGGAACTCCCCGAACCTCAACGCATGGCTACACCTCGACCAAGTCCACGTGTATGCAAAAGACCCCGAAGGTCGAACGCATATCCACATTTACTCCCAATCGCTCTCACCGCTCTCGTCAGAATCCTGCTTGCCCTGCACACCCTTGGTCTCGCTGACTTGCCCCGAAGACACGACGTCATAGCTGTCTTCGCTGCTTGGCGGCGGGCTCGACGATCCAGGGGTCGCAGGATGCGATGTGGGGGCAAGTGAACCACCGACTTGAGGAGTAGAGGCGGCGGGTGCCGTCGGAGGCTGCGTCCTCAGCGTGCCCGTTGGTGACGTTGCCTCTTCATCGTCATCTTCCCAGCTGAAGTCCTCATCCTGTTGAATTGAGCCTGACGAAAGTATATCTGAGAAGCTGCTGTTGGCGTATTTATATCTGTGCGTACCTTGCAGAAGAGCTTTGCGCCGCTCTTCCTCCTGCTCAATCTGATGGATACGGAAGAAATATCGAGTCCAGAAGTCGTCCTCTGTCATATCGGACGGAACTAAAAAGGCAATATGTCAGAGACGGCCGCGGACGACGATAGCTAGGGAAGATTATACCTAAGGTATCCCGGGTAACCTTTAGAGGTTCACCATCTTCCTCGAGCTCCTTCTCGACCCGTTCTTTCCAATATTCGCCTCCAATTCCTCCTTCCTTATCAGCCACCTCTTTCTCGACCCAGGTCTTGTACAGCTCCTCAGAAGTCTTCTCCCCGGCAGGATCCACTCTAAGAATCTCCGGATTGGTTCTCACCGCCCTGAGCAATGCCTCCTTCCTCGTCGCGATAGCCTTCCCCTCGCCACTGCGTCTCGGCGTACCAGTCCCGCTCTCACGCGCCTTGCCGTTGCTTCCTCCGGATTCCGACCGTGGTGTGTCGACTCCGGACAGAGGCATGGTCCAGATGTCCATGCCGTCCCACATAACGCCCGAGGACGACGGTCCAGCTTCGGAAGGTGGCACAACGCGCACGGCCTCTCGGAGGAAATCGCCTGCTCCCCGGAGGAGTTCTTCACCGCGCGCAGTCGCATCCTGGATATGCACGCGCTGCAATGTCGTGCGGAGTTGAGAGAGATCGACGCGCTCCGGTGCGTGGCGTAGGGTTTCGAGTGTCTCAGGGATCGTTCTCTGGACAGATGAAAGGAGGTCTGGTGGAATGGAAGACTGGAGGCGAGAAAAGAGAGATGCAGAGGCAGGGGTTTGCGGGTGCTCCTCTGCGGGGAGGGTCGTAGACGTAGACGCCGACGTCGAGGCGGACGATGCATCATCGTCTGCAGCAGGCTGCTGAATGTCACGAGAGCTGCTCGCAGAGGCGTTTTCGCCCTCTGTGTTCTCTGGCGTCGTGCCTAGCTTGGAAATCTCCTTCTGCGCCTGTGAGACGTATCCCTGAAGGTCCTTACGGGCGACCTCCAACGCTTCCTGGCTCTGACGTGCGATCGGCGGCTTCTAAGTCAGACGCACACCTAAAGGACGATGCGGCGAGCATACCTGCTTCCTGAAGCCCCCCCAGAACCTCCCGAGCTGGCCGATGACCTCGGTTACCTCCTCGTTCAAGCTCTGTTGCCGCGCATGGCTCGCTTCGCGAGGGGGTGTCGAGGCGCCACCCGGCTCAAACGTCGCGTCGAAGAAATTCATAGAGTATTCCTCTCGAAACGATTCCGCGATTCTAAGGTTGAGAGAATAGGACTCCTTTAGTGTGAAGGTGTTGTAGTGCAGCAGCAGAGGCGCGGTGTAACTACACAGCAGTGAGACACTTGATCGGTTACGTAATGCCATTATCATATGTGGTGTGCCTGCGGCAGACGACCAATTGCAACTGATCATGAACATCTTCAAACTTATGAACATCTTCAACTAACACTGACCCCATGATGCATCATCCAATATTTCGAGAGCTCCTCCAATTCTCCAGGTGAATCACGGCGTCGTTTCCTGACCAATTCATCTGCTTTTCTCACTTTTCAGATGGCACCTCCTATAGCACCCGGTTTTCAACTGTCTGATCATGACGCATACACAAGGCTCCAGCCGAGTGATTCTTAGAGTTTGTTGGGGGTATTCAACGGGGGGTTCGCTTATTACTAATTGTTCATCGAGGTCATAAGACCGATAGAAGAGGAGCAAGGGGATCACAAGGTATTCTCGTAGCCTCTTCCCAGGCGTATTTTAGGCCAATGGTCACGCAAGGGTAGGTCAGTGGGCGGCCTTGGCCGGGTCGGGAAGGCATCATCCAGCCATTATCATATGCCACCTAACGACGCGGAATCGCAGGGCTGTTAGAGTAGCGCAACCAGATGACGATGGTCTAGCGCTTAGGAGTTACGTGCATGTTGATATAAGGACTCGGCAGAAAGCTTCGCTAGTGCATTCTCTTTCGCACCACCATGGTCTTTTTGCCGGGACCTACCTTCATAGCTAAGCGCCTTCCAGTCGTCCTGCTCCCCGCGGGAGTGACCTACGGCTCCCTCCGGGCTATCGAGAGGCTAGGCTTCGACAATTTCGAGCTTTCGCCATTGATCCGGGTGCTACTCATCGCCCTTTCAATCCCGGTAACCTTTGTTGCGTCGTTGTACGGGAGGTACTGGTCTCAACGCTCGCGTGCCAAAGCCAGTGGTGCCGTTCTTGCGCCTACCGTTCCCTACAAAGTGCCGGGTGGACTGGATGTAACAGCCCGGTTCCAATCTGACATCAAGAATGCCTACCTCGGTACGCTGTCGCTGCCTCTGGCCTGCGAGCACTGCGGTGTTCATTGTCACCTTTCCACCAGCACAAACCGTATTGGAATACACCTGGACACTTGGACAGACGTTCACGCTGTACATCAATTTCGAGCGCTCAGTACGTGCGTTTGACTCTGTCGTGCGCTCTGACCATTCACAATCTCTCAGATAATCACGATGGAGCCGGAGCACATCAAGGTATACAGCGCTGCACGTGTCTTTTTCGAGCAGATCGTTGATTCTGCTCACAGGCTTTATTGGCGAGTGATTTCAATAATTTCGAGAAAGGTACTTGCGCCTGTCAGCACCCACATTCGTCTGCGATGATATGAAACAATATTGGGGTATGGCAGGACCCAGCTTCCGCGACCACTTCAAGGGTCTTCTGGGGACTGGTGTCTTCAATTCAGACGGTACGATCCATTTCGGCCCTGACGCCACAAAAATGTTAATCTTCCGACAATACTCCAGGCGAGATGTGGAAGTAAGTCGCGGCTCGCCCGTACAGTAATCTATCCCTAACGCCAGCCTCCATTCAGGTTCCACCGTGGCATCACCCGGCCATACTTCAGCAAAGACCGCATCAGCCACTTCGAGATCTTCAACCGGCACGCGGAGGACGTGATTGCGCTCGCCAAGGAACGCCTGCGCGCGGGATTCCCCATCGACTTCCAGGACCTCACGGGCCGCTTCACGCTCGACTCCGCGACGGAGTTCCTCTTCGGGCAGGACCTGCAGTCGCTCGCGGCGGGGCTGCCGTACCCGTCGACCTCGCCGCGCGCGGCGGAGAACAAGTTCGCGGAGAACTCGTCCGCGAACCGCTTTTTCATCGCGTTCCAGGAGGCGCAGCATGCGAGCCTCAAGCGCGATCTGTATGGTGACATGTGGCCGCTGGCGGAGTTCTGGAAGGACGAGGTCGCGACGCATATGCGGGTGATCGATACGTTTTTGAAGCCGCTGATTACGGAGGCGATTAGGCAGAGGAAGACGGATGGGAAGGAGAAGAGCGAGGAGGATGAGATGAATGAGTCGTTGCTGGAGCATTTGACTAAAGTGACGGATGGTCAGTGTTCGTTGGGACGTCGACGAGCCCTCGCTGACACGCAGGGCTAGATTATTCGGTGATCAAGGACGAGACGCTCAACATCATGTTGGCTGGCCGTGACACGGTACGTCCGAGAATATTTCAATTTCATGACGACATACCCCTCCCGCTCACAATTTTTCAAATTCGCAGACGTCGTCTACGCTTACCTTCTGCATCTACATGCTCTCGCAGCATCCTCACGTCATGCAGCGTCTCCGTGAGGAGATTCTGTCCGTGGTAGGCAGCACCCGAGCCCCGACTATCGAAGAGATTCGGCAGATGAAATATTTGCGTGCTGTCATCAATGGTAAGCATACTCGCATGCTCGCCATGGACGGAAAACGCCTGACAATATTTTGATCGACAGAAACTCTCCGTCTCTTCCCTCCTGTGTATGTCTCCTATTTCTCAGCACCTGGTCAAACACTCACGATTCCTGATGCGTATATAGCCCGAATAATCTGAGGTAGGCATGCTATAATCTGAGTTACCAGCATTTTCTGACCAACGTCAACATTAGGACGGCTATAAATGACACCGTCTGGCAACCTCAAGGCACAGGCCAAAAGCCCTTCTTTATCCCTGCAGGAACTCGGTTAGCCGAAACTTCAATTTGCAGTTGTCAGTACACTGACGTTGCACCAACAGCTGCATCTACTCGGTGTACCTCATGCACCGCAGGACCGACCTCTGGGGCCCAGACGGTACGAAAACCAATCGTCTCCCCATGCAATCGCGCTAACTCGAATACCTTACAGCCCTCGAGTTCGACCCCGACCGCTTCATCGACGACCGCCTCGCAAAGTACCTCACCCGTAATCCTTTCATCTTCCTCCCCTTCAACGCGGGCCCGCGCATCTGCCTCGGGCAGCAATTCGCCTACAATGAGGTGTCGTTCATGCTCGTGCGCCTCCTCCAGGCCTTCTCGGGCGTCGAGCTCGCGCCCGAGGGCCACCCCGCGGGCACGCTCCCGCCCGCGCACTGGAAGGCGCTCAGTGGGCGCGCGGCGATCGAGAAGATACGCCCGAATTCACATTTGACGCTGTATTCTGACGTGAGTGGTCCTGTCTTACTTCTTTGGACCGGATGCAGTGACTGACGTTGATGTGTATCTAGGGAGGACTGTGGCTGAGGTTGAAGGAGGCGGAGAACTGAAGCTACTGTCTTCGGGTTTCTGTCGATTCCTGAAGTTTATGCATTATGCTGCACATCTTTGTACTACCTATCCTTATATCGGAATGTACAACACGCCCAGTCACTACTCGTTGCAATTTAGCGTGACCTTCAAAAAGCATTATCATTACTCGGAGCCTCTGCACATAGAGATACATCAAGAACAGTCGTAATACGTACATGTACGAGTACACACAAAACAAAGCATCACGGTCCAGCTATCCATCTACCTAACCGCGCCACACGCTGCACATTACACGTTAGATCCCTCCCTTCGTCGCGCAGCCCGCCGCTCCCGCCTCTCCTGTCTCATCCGCGCTCTACGCTGGTGTTTGTCCTCCGGCTCGTTTGGCGGCTCGACAGGGCGCTGACACACCGGACAGCGGCCGGACACGTCTATCAACCACGGGTCCAGACATGTTTTCTGCTGCACCGTCAACATGTGCACTGAGCCAAGAGAGCGAAAAGAAGACTTACATGAAACACATGCCCACAATCCAGCAAGCGCAACGGCTGCACACCCTCGCCCGCATCCTCCAACTGCAGCCCGCCCTTCGTCCGCTCCCCGCTGGCCTCCCTCCCCGCATGCGCCGACGCCTCCTCGACCTCCTGCACCTCCCGCACCTCCTGCACGCGCTCCTCAGTCTCCCCATCCAGCCTGCGCGGCGCCTCAAAGTCCATCAAGCAGATCGCACACGCCGCGCGGTTGTTCTCGAGCCGCACGAACGGGTACTCGCCCTTCTCCCACTTGTCCTCCCACACGGACACATCACCACTGCCACTGCCGCTTCCACTCCCAGATCCATTCTTCTCATCCTTCCCCCCTCCGTTCCCCGCGCCCTTCTCATCGCCTCCCGCACCCCGCCTGCGCTTCAGCCGCAAAAAGCGGAAGCGGCTGCGTGCGGGAGGCGCCGGCGCCGGCGCGGGTTTGGGCGGGTACGAGTACGCTATTGGCGGAGTCGCGATGGGC
Organism: Dentipellis sp. KUC8613; assembly: GCA_002286715.1. Taxonomy (NCBI): domain Eukaryota; kingdom Fungi; phylum Basidiomycota; class Agaricomycetes; order Russulales; family Hericiaceae; genus Dentipellis; species Dentipellis sp. KUC8613. The sequence continues at coordinate 287,837 of NSJX01000026.1, read as the reverse complement.
TTGCTAGGGTCTTTCGCATCGGCTGAGGATTCGTCGGACCCGGGCGGTGGTGGGATGTAGATGACGAGCGGGATCGCGTCGACGACCGACTTTGAGAGCTTGCCGACGTCCGGCTTGATGTAGTGCGGGTTCTGCAGCGGGTGGCGCCCGAGGCACAGGAGGAATATATTCCAGAATAGCTGCACAGGAAGAGAAATACATAGATCGTAAGGACCCAAAGCGCGGGTGGGGAGGTGCGAAATGCGTACGAAGATGATGGGCCCGATGATGAACACGACGACCGCGAGCACGATCACCTCGACGATGCCGACATACAGGATGCACAGCAGCGCAAAGGTGAGCCACCATATATGCGGGGCGGAGAACCGACAAGTCTCCGTCGACGTGTACTCAAACACATGCGCCAGCACGAACCACACGACCGTGAATATCGAGCGCGCCACGATGACCCTGCGCCCAAAATTCAGCACACGCGCGCCCAAGCTCGCAAGCCGACTCACCGCGAGTACCACTGCGGGGGCTGCTTCTGCGCCTGTTCCGACTCTTCCCCATTCGTGCCCGGCCTGCGGCGAGGCGGTGGCGCACCATGCGTGAGGCGCCGCGGGCCCGCGCCCGAATTGGCACCGGCGCCCCTCTGCGTCGCGGCGCCGGTGTCCGCCTCCGCGTCCTGTGCGGGCGCGCGCGCGCTGCCCGCGCGGTCGAACGACCAGCGCCAGAACGTCAGCGCGATGTTGATCGTCAGGCGCGCGGCCCACAGCGCGTCCCACACGCCGAGCGGCTTGTTGCACGCGGACCACTCGTTCGTGTCGGGGGACACGGGGCTGCGGTGGTGCGCGGCGTATGCCAGCAGGATGATGATGGCGAGGATCTGGAGACAATCACGGACATGTGAGATGGGAGTCCCGATGAACATCGGCCCCGGGCGTGCTGCGCAGCTCACCTGTGCGAGGTCAAGGGAAAGATGCCAGATTACAGACACGAGCGCCCGGCGGGCTTTGTTATCGCGCCCGTACCCGAAGAACGCGAGCACGCGCCCCGCCCGCGAGCGGCGTTCCGGCCGTCGCGGCGGGGGCCGGAGGGAGGGGGACTGCAGCTGCGGCAGGTCCAAGTCCAGCCGAGTATCTGAGGGTTCGGGGGAAGTGCGGTCCAGCGACGCGAGAGTTGGCGCAGGTACTAGAGGGGGCCTGGGCGCCACACTGGCTTCATCGAATGCAGGCTCGTCATCGCCTTCAGACTCATCCTCGTCCTCGGCATTGAGTGTTTCTGTGCGATGTCCTGTTGTGGAGCTTGTATGCGGTGTCTTTGTAGAGTCATTCATGGTAGACGGTGCCTGGAAGCTCAGAGTAGAGCTGTGGTTGGGTTCTAGATACAGTGTCGTGATTGCGGGGTTGTCATCGAGGTCGTCAGAGGGTGGTGGTCTCTCAAGGTCGTTAGGTGGTTGGTCCATGGCAAGAGCAAGAGGAGTAGATGGGATCGATGCGCCACGGTGCTTGTTTGAGTCCCAGTACGGATGAGGCACCTAAAGCTATAAATGCTGATCAGTTCTCGCAGCCCTACACATGAGACTGTCGGTGTATAATCCTCGTTGCGATGGAAGCCGTAGTGAAGAAGAAAGACAAACTCGGCAAGAACAATAAGAACTGCAGGACCGAGCGAAGGATACGTAGCTCACGGCTCCAGCAAGGACGCGGCACGACGCGTGCGACAGCCATTCTTGATGGGCGCTTACGAGGCAACTTCCGTGATAGTCCCGTTGCTCTCTTCAACAAGCCACCACGAACATCGAGGCTGCAACGCGTCCTTCAAAAAGCACCTTCAAGCCAATCGCATACACAGTATGTATACACACACTGACATTCTCTAGGTCGTGGCAACCACGAGTGTTGGTTCGGTCTTCAATACCGCACAGCCTCCGGCGCCGCAGCGCTACTAGAGCGAACTTTTGTGCCACTTCTGTCCTCCAACATCCGTACTTAACTACCTGCATAGCCCGCCCTGTCGCCTGACACGGACAAGCTGTGCGTCCATAGAAGTACACAACAACACACGTTTGTGCCGAACTAGGTTGGGCTGTCCCGCGCACAACGTGACTGCGGTCCGTAGATATCTGATTGCCGCATCCGCAGGAAGGTCTGCTGCCTATCGTATCAGCTTCCGCTACGCCTTCCATGATGCCTTGGCTTCCCTGACTACCTCAGCCGCGGGCAATCAAGGGTGTTTGACCAGCGCTGACGCTGCTCGGCGAGTACCTAACTCGAGATGGCCCTTGGTTGCAATTGATTCCCGCACTCTATTTAGGCGTTTGACGCGAGTCTGCTTGGCAGTCTCAGCGATTAAATGACTGTTGGTCTTACTAACGAATGGTGTGTACTTTAAAATCCTACCGCTTGCTCTTCAATCCGAAAACTGTGACGGTTTCTCTACCTCGGTGTATCCGGCCACGCCAGCGTTCGAGATTTATGGAAATAGGTCCCTCTTTTTCTCAGTTCAGATAACCAATCGCCCTCTGGTCCTGAGAGCGATTCAAATTATCTAAACTGGTGCCCCAAACCGCCGTGCGACCCACCTCTCTCCTGGCCGCCGTTTGATTCCCCAGCCGTGGAGCCCGCGGCTATCAGCGCAATACAACACAAACACCAGATCATGATTGTGTATCCTGCTATCAACCCGGACCGCCGCATCGAGGGTGCTGTCCCACCACGCAGCCCGACCTCCCAGCGCGCGCTGCCCATTCGTGGTGGAGTTGATACCATTCTCCCCAATCCGGCGCGTCTTTGACGCCCGGAGCGTCACCCTGTGCTGCGAACGGCAGGCAACATTCCCAAGTGGCAGCGAATGTGCATTCAACCCTGAAGCCTGAGGATTCGCGGACCCCGTTTGTTCGTGAATGCCCCACATATCCACATATCTGCGCGCAGTCCGGCTGCTTAGACGTTCGCGGCTCGCTGGGCTCGGGGAAACGAGACAAGGCCAAGGATTCGCAAACGCCGCTGGGTTGAGCTGAGCGCAAGTGCACGTCCGAGTCTTGGCCGTGCGCTGTGGCCGTGTGTTTCCCAGCTCAGTCGCCTCAGTATATCTTTGTTCGCGAGACCTAATATGCAGAGGATCTGATCATCTAGCTTTCGCTGATGTTCCTCACACACAGTCCTACGCTTCACTGAACATCACTGGCATCTCAAGCATGCTCGTTCTCGGTCACAGGCCGCAGCATCACCCGTAACCTGTAACCCCGTACCTCAAAATTGCTATCAATCAGCACCTGATGCAGCAGCGTAATACAGAGATAGGGATAGAGACAGAGATGCCTTCCTGAACCTGACGGCTGTATTCCCGGCGCTGCGCCCGTTCGCCGTTCTGGCGTTCGTTCGGAGGCAGCGGGAGCGCCAGCGCCAGCGCGGGGTCCGTCGAATGGTACAAAAGCGGGGCATTTTGTTGGTGGGGTGCAGCGCTACTAGGCATAGTGCCCTCACCTCCTGCTTACTGCTTCGCCCTTTCTCTTGATCATATTTTCGACTACAGTCCTCCATCTACTCCGAGATTATTAGCAATATGCCGACTGCTGAAATTGCTGGGTTCAACAAACCGCTGGACGAGAAGCTCTTCTCGCTGAGTGTGGAGGAGAAAGAAACCTTCCGGGCTCTCACTGGGATTGAAGACGAGCAAGAGCTGAAGGCGCACATTCTGTCCGTCCAAGCGAAAGCGTATGCGGTCCGTACATATAACATTCTACCGCCCACTTTCTTTCCTTCTCGAAATGTCTTCTAACGACGCTCTGTTGTCCTACATAGGTTCACGCGTACCCGTGCATCCGCTACTTCGAATTTCTGAGGTATGCATCCACAAGATGTACGTTTCTTTGAGAGCGTGATTATTTATCTTTCGGTACCACGCAGGATGACCATCTCGCACCTGCCTGCCTATGAGGCGCTCCTCGATCTGGGCCGCACGCGTGCCGATGCCCTGTTCCTCGACGTCGGCTGCTGCTGTGAGATTTTTTTTTCCTCCGTCTCCCTCTTGTGAAGACTCATTTCATACGACAGTCGGCAACGACGCCCGCAAGGCCATCCTCGACGGCTACCCCATGCACAACGTCCTCGCCTCGGACCTCCACCCCGGTACGCCTCCTGTCCGTTATAAATTATCACGCAAAACACTGAACTCCGCTTTTCAGAATTCTGGGACCTCGGCCACGAGCTCTTCAAGACAAGCCCCAAATCCTTCCCAGTCCCCTTCTTCCCGGGCGACCTCTTCGACCCCGCCTTCCTCGCGCCCTCGCCCGGCGCCTCGCCGCCCTCCTCCCCCTCCAGCTCCTCCTCCGACACGCTCAACTCCAGCACCAGCACCAGCACCAGCACCAACACCAGCACCTCGCTCACGCCCTTCCTCTCGCGGCTCACCGCGATCCACGCCTCGCGGCTCTTCCACCTCTTCCCGGCGGCCACGCAGCGCGCGCTCGCGCACGCGCTCGGCGCCCTCCTCGCGCCCACGCCCGGCGCGCTCCTCCTCGGCGCGCACGTCGCGCGCGCCACCGCGGGGCTGGTGGACGACTTCGCCGGGGGCAGCACCGCGTGGCGCATGTTCTGCCACTCGCCGGACAGCTGGGCGGCGCTGTGGGACGGGGACGTGTTCCCGCGCGGCGCGGTGCGCGTCGAGGCGGTGTTGGTGCCGCTGACGTTTAGGCCCGAGGGCGCGAGTGGGGAGTGCATGGAGATGCGGTGGAGCGTGACGAGGCTTTGAGGGGTGGGTTGGGTTGGTGGATGTAGGTGTAGGAGTGGTTGATTGTAAACACGATTGGATAGGTTTAGGTTCTGACCACGATGTAGGAGTACAAAGCGTAGTGACCCATTATAGGAAGGTATGTATGAATGTATATATGTATGTGTGTCACGCGGTATGCCCAATATATAAGTAGTATACACGTCTACGGATAGTCCAAATGTGCGCGTAAAGTAGACTCGTGTACACGTAAAGAATCGTTATTCCTCATGAAGCATCCCAACAGCGCCTCTATCCCTCCTTCGCAGCCTCCACGCCCTCCGCGCTGCGCTCCCACTCCCGCCTGCGCGCCCTAATCGCACTGCGGCGCTGCAGCGCCTGGAAGAGCGCCATCGTGACGAGCGAGACGGCGATCCACGCGAGCTGCACGCCGAAGTTCAGGCCCACTGCCAAGAAAAGTAATTAGCACGTGCAATTTACCGAGAAGCACCGAAGCGGAAGCGAAGGAAGGAAGCAAGATCGACGCACGTTGATTCTTGGTGCCAAAGACGATCGTGCGCACGGCGCGCTGCACGTTGTAAAAGGGCGTCGCGTAGCCGTATTTGAACACGCCGGGCAGGAGCGGAATCGGGAAGAAGCACACCGACACGTTCGCTGCGGACCCCAGCCCCATTTCAGCAATTGGATTTCCTAAAATGGCCAGGAGAAAGACATACCGATGAGCCAGATGATGAGGAAGAACGCGATGAAGCGGACGGTGAGAATCGTCACCATCGCTTCTACCGCCATGCCGCTGTGTCGGGAGAAGATAGGTTGAATGATGGTGACGGAGGTGAGGAGAGAAGAGAAGAGAAGCGTACAGTGCGCACATCCCGAGCCACGACATCATCCAGTAGATCACGAAACCCCCGTGGCCATATCTGTAAATGGTGTGAGTATGACCAGATTGGGACATTGTAGCACCAGCTACGTACACGCGGTCGAAAGGCAGCTGAAACGCGACGCTGAGCAGGCTGTAGAAGCACTGTACGTGATGTCAGCCATAAATGAGATGATCAAGTGGGTCAAACGCACGGAGATGAAGAAATACGCGATGGTAGGTATAATTGCCCGGTACACGAGCAGCGGGCCAAGCGCGAGGCGGTCTTGCAAGTGCGACGCTTCCGTACGGCCACTTTGGTTGAACATCTGCACATCCTCTATCAGGATAAATTCATCCGCACGCAATCTGAATAGAACATACCGTAAACATGAACTACCGGAAAATCAGGAGGATCACCAGATTAGACAGTCCTGTCAAACATGACAGGGAAGCGCGTACGTACAGACAAAATGAGCAGGTATATCAGGCCGACAAAGTCGACTGCGGCAGCCCTGTATCCCAAAGTGCAAAATGAGCCCACCGCCGTGTCAAATATAAGGCGGAAATCAGCTGAGCGCTTACACAGGGAAATCAAAGGGTCGTGTGTTGTAGAGCGTATAAAATGCCGGCTGCAGAAGCACATTCGGTGCAGTAGCAGCCAGATTTGTGATATTGACATTCGCCGCTACGAGTTCGCGAGTAAATTGTGTATCGAAGCGTTGAAATGTATTTTGCATAAGACCCTGAACCTGGCAGGGTCGACATCGGTGTGAATGATCCCCACAATGACATAAAGGAAGCGAATGGGGGCTCACAAGTGGTCTGATGACGGTGCGACTGGCAGATGCGAAATGATGGATAAATGGAGTATGGGGGGCAGGCAATGACGCCACTTACTACGCGTTCTCGTTGCGCGCCTCCTCGACGTAGACCGTCACCGCAAGCGACCCGTTGTACGACGCATCCGCCGAGGCCACCGCATTATTCAGGCTATTCGACGCGCCGGAATTGACTAGCGTAGCAACGAATAACCATAAGCCTCGTTCACTCCATTCAAACAGAAGAAGAGACATACTCGCGATGATAACCCACGCCTGCTCATCCACAACAGCCCGCACAAGATCCCCCTCCCCACCCGGATACGCACCCGGCGCCACGACACTCCACGCCATCTGCGCCGGCGCGCCCGTGCTGGCCCTCACCGCCTGCACGACCGCCGCCCCAATCTCTCCCCCATCAAAATCCACGACGAACCCATTCAGATTGTGCACATGGCCGCCCGGGGCCCACAGCGAGCCCCAGTATATCGAGAGGACACTCAGCACGCAGAGCACGATGAGCGTGCACGCGAGCGCGAGGATCTTGAGGTGGAGGGAGCGCGCGCGGCGCGTCGCGGGCTCGCGCGAGAGGACGCCCTCGCTGAAGAACGGCGGGCTCTCGACGTCGTACGGCGCGCCCTGCTCTGCATCGTGCCGCGAGACGGGCGTGACCTGCGCCGTGAGCGAGCCCGAGCGCGAGGCGGGGCGCGCGAGGCCTAGGGGCGCCGGCGGCTCGAGGTGCGCGTGCGCCGACAGCTTCTCCTGGTCCATGGGTATAGCGTTTAGCGTCGGTCTGAATGGCGTGCAAGGCTATAGTGATGGTCGTGGTCGTTGACGGGCGCGTGAGGGCTCTCGTTGACGTGCGGGCAAGCAGAAGCAGAAACGGCGAGGGACAGGTGGAGCAGGGGCGCGCAGAGGGGCGGGGGCGGGTTCATAAGGTCGTCAGATTCCGGTGCTAAGATGACACGCCAAGCTTAGCTGACTGTTCCATGCAGCGACGGGAGCACACCCACGCGCGAAACTGGCAGTCCGCTAGCTCGTTCGCGCTGGGGGGTCGGGGCCGCGTTCCGCTGTTGACGCCGAGCGCAGGAGTCGCAGACGATCAGCCTGACAGGAGAGGCAGTCCGGGGTGCGAGGAGGGGTGCGGAGAGGAAGGCGGGCGGGCCATTGCATTTGGGCGTACGCCGCGTTTTTATTGCGAGACCCAGCTATCATAGGCACGGTGACGGCGACGGCGACGGCGAGCGGAAGGAGGAGAATTGAGTGCTAGTGTCGCCCCGATCAGACAAACCCCGCAACGTGGCGCCCGCCATTGGTCCCGCGTCCCGTGACTCACCCCCGCCCGGACGCTGTAGCACCGCGTCCTTCTAGCGTGCCCCGATGGGTCTATGCACGCCCACCAGGCAGGGGCGCTGACTGTACATGTACTCGTCGCCCTCATCGCCCTTCTGTCGAGATTGTCGCACGTATGTACCCGAGCGCGGTTCGAGGAATCGCTTTGCCCTCCTCGAGCCGGTACGCAGTGTCTTGGTTCGCGACCGCCGGTTTGTGTACTTCCGAAACCGCAACAAGTCAACTGATGACTGATACGTATGTCCACACCGCGACACTGACACTGACCAGCCAGGCTCATCTGATATTCCCGGGGCGTGGACCAAGACGTCTGATCGTCCCCGCGGCCTCGATGCAAATCACCCAAGCCTCGAGGGCCAGCTCCCGGTATACTTATCTGATAACCATCAATGTGGAGCAGGCCCTTCAGGGATCCCAAGCATTGTATGCACCGGTGCCTAGATGGCACGAAATTTAAATTCAACCCAGTTGCGTGCACAAGCGCGCCGTGTATACCTGTGTGGCGTTATTATAACGTCGAGGGTGGCAGTTGACAGGGCTGGACAGGACAGACGACACTAGTACTGACAGGGCCTTCGACGCGGGTTCCAGTACGCCTGTCAAGAGCAGAAGTAGAAGACCCTGCACGATCCACACGCGTCCGTTGCCATGCAGTTGGCCTCGAGGCTCGGGGGGCGTGCAGATCCCGAGGGTTGTAAGGCTTCTTCATGCGACCTATGGAGTACTTGTAGCCGTTTCAATTGCTGACATGACGTAGCGCCTATGTGCAAAGGCGTCCTGACTAGCTGGCGATGACTGTGCGTGGCGCGTACCTGCTGAAGAGGAAGAGCTTGTTCCTGATATGGAATGACCACTAACATAAAGGACAACACTGCGTAATCAAGCTGTAAGAGATGCATCGTCAGCAGCTTCAGGGCACTATGGCCTGCTCGAAATGATAGCCCGGTACCGGTACCGGTGGTTTGTCCAACTCTTGATGACCATGGACCACAGACGCTGTTGTGCTCAAGCCTCTATTCCAGCCCGAATATATCAGCGGCCTGATAAATGTACGGGTTGCAACGGGCAAAATTTATAATCCACGCACCTGGCCCAGCGGGTCCGAAACCAAGGCCGCAATGGGAGATGTCCCAACGGAGTACCCAACGCACCTCGAAACGCCGCGAGCAACCCGTCACTTCCAAAACAGACCAGCCCGAAATTGCGCACGTCGTAATTAGGTACACAAACGCCCGAGCCCACCTCACAGCCTCGTAACACACCACTGCAAAATCGGAAACCTCTTCTCCTTGACGCCATCCATCCTCACGCGCTCCCGCACCGGCACCTCCGCGAGCACCGCGCGCACCTCGACCGTGCCCGCCGGAAACACCGTCCCGTCCCACAGCGCCGTCCAGCTCGCGGGCGAGTGCGAGAACAGCTTCCACCCCGAGCCCGAGATGCCGTCCTCGAACCAGCCCTTCTCCGGCATCCCGATCTGGTCCCCGAAGATGACCGAGCCGCGCGCGGGCGACAGCAGCCCCGCGAACTTGCGCGCGAGCGCGACCTGCTGCTCCTCGGAGAAGAGGTGGAAGAAGGACGCGGCGTGGATCGCGGAGGCGTGCCCGCGCAGTGGGTTCAGAGAGGTGAGACTCTGGAGGTCGGGGCGTGGTGAGGCCGGGGCGTGCGTGAAGGGGGGCACTTCAGCGAGGTGGTTGTCGTTGAGCATGTCCCCGGCGATGAAGGGGACGGGGAATGTCGATTGGGTGGTTCTGAATAGCTCGTGGCCAATTTCCCAGAACTCTGCAGGGTCGGCGCGGTGAACGGCTTGGTAAGAGGAGAACACTAAATGAAAGAATGCTACTTACGGGGATTGAGGTCAGAGGCGACGACATTCTGCACGGGAACGCCGTCAAGGACCGCCTTCCTCGTGACATTAGTTACTACAAGGCGATCGTCATCATCCTCAGCAAAGCGAAGTGACGAATAAAATCATTCCAACTTACAACCGCACGCAATGTCGACGAAGATAGCTCCCGGACGGTCGTGAGCGAGCTTCAGTAATTTATGATAGCCCTCCAGCTCCGTGACCGTAAGCCTATATGAAAAGGATCATAAGACCATGCCTAAACGCCGATAAACCCGCCTCACCTCAGATACGTAAAGAGGCGAATGCAAGGGTAGGGGAAGGACTGGAATTAATCAGACACCATCGTGAGCACGATGTAATCTCGAATGCGAGAGATAAACCCACCGTATAAGCCTTCTTCTGCACGGCCAAAACATGCGCCTTGAGCTCCTCGTCATCACTAATACCCGTCGTCTTCACGAGGAACTCCTTCTCTTCCGGAGTCAAGCAGTACAGCTTCTCATCCAGCGGCTGCGGTGCTTTCCCGTCCATCTTTGGCGTAACTTACTTGGCGGTGCGAGAGGGGGGGCTCCTTCGAAGGATACGCAGCTTGCTCGCCCGACTCGGGCGCGCCCACCTTATGAGGCCCCGCTGGATTATTGATATCGTGTTGATTCCGCATGTCGCAGCTGCTTCCGTAGTTTGTCTGGGAACGGTGCGCTGCTGGAGGCGGCAACCGTGGTTTGAAGCTGGACAAAAGAAGCGCCCGGGTGAGCGGATGGCGGCTCGGACTCGGAGGCGCGGCGGGCCAATCACGGCCGGCCCCTGTTCACCGGCCGCTCGGCATCTTATCTGATTAGCGGTTGCTAGCCCCTTAACCGGGACCAAAAATGGACAGTTCGTCTCTCGGGATCCCTCCATGTCCACATTACCTCGCATGGCCCACAAATTTAAATGGTAAGTTGTGTTCGTATCCGCTGGTGTATAATTGGATGATCGGAGCGTTATTGGGCGAACAGTGCTTAACTTAGAGGCCTACGGATACGCAGTATCAATGTCATCGTTCGGACAGGTCGCCGACGAGAAACTCAGCCTCAGCATCCACACTTTCTAGGTGAGTTCAGACAAAGCACTTCACAAAACCGTAGCATCTAGCATCCGTTACAATCTCGTAACACTCCACCTCAAAAACGTGAACTCCGTCTTCCTCAGCCCCCCAGCGCCATCGCTCACCACAAACGGCAACGGGCCCAGATCCACCTGCACCCTCACCGTGCCCTTCTCGAACACCTCCCCGTCCCACAACTGCGCCCAGCTCTCGGGCGAGTGGCAGAATATCCGCCACCCGGGCGCCTCGTCGTTGACGAAGAACCCGGGCGCGCGCAGGCCCATGTGGTCCCCGAAGATCACCGACCCCGGCTGCGGCGCGAGCAGCGCAGCGACCTTGTGCGCGATCGCACGCTGCTGGTCCGCGGTGAAGAGGTGGAAGAACGCGGACGCGTGGATTGCGGAGACGTGCCCGCGCAGTGGGTTGAGCGAGGTGAGTGCGTGCGAGGGCAGGTTGGGTCGGGGTTGGGTTGGCGGGTGGGTCACGGTGAAGGGAGGGACGGCGTCGAGGTGCGCGGGGTCGAAGATGTCGCCGGGGATGAAGGTGATGGGCAGGGTCTCGGGCGTGGTTCGGAAGAGCTCGTGGCCGAGGTCCATGAATTCTGCAGAGGTGGGTGAGTTCAACCCATATGCCTTTGGCGGTATGGGGTGAGGTACGACGTACGCGAATGAAGGTCAGAGCCGACTACATTTTGAACAGGAAAACCGTCGACGATTGCCTTTCTGAAAACGTGGCCGACTACAGGTTATCGTAGTTAGGTAGTGCTCACGGACGTCTCGACAACACTTACAGAAACAAGCCATGTCGAGTAAGATGGCATCGGGACGCTCGCGGCCCAGCTTCAGAAGCTGCTTGTAACCGTCCAACTCTGTCACAGTAAGCCTTTATAGGTCGTCAATACAGGAACCTAAGTTTTGCACGAACCCATACCTCAGGAATGACAATATCCGGATGCAGGGATACGGAAAAATCTGCCAGCCGTGGATCGGTGAGGATAGTCATCGCTAGCAGAAAGGGAATAAAACTCACGGCGTATGCCTTCTTCTGAACATCCAGAATATGTCTCTTAAGCTCCTCGTCATCGTGGATGCCCGTGGTCTTCTGGAAGAACGCCTTCTCGTCGGGGCTCAAATGATACAGGCTCTCATCCAACGGCGGCGGCGGCGATTCCTCAGACATGGTAGAATGACTGTTGGAGGGCATGGTGCTTGCAGTTTCGCTGCAGACACACCGCCCTTTTTTTGTAGACCTCAAGTGGTTCCGACCGCGGAAACGGTCTTCGCTGACGTTGAAGTCTCACATTTCATACGCCGCAGCCGCCTTCGTAGCCGGCGGCACTGAAACTCGTGGAGCAGGGATAGCGAGGACGTCCGAACGTCCGACTCATCGCAGTTGCTAGCTGCGACTCCAAATAAAGCTTCCGCGGCGCAGTGAGACCAACCACTGCCCCTGTCGCCTACCTGGTCCTGCACGACGATGACCCACTAACCCCCGTGCGCTTGCTATCATAGGCTGTGTCATACATTCTAAAAGTACAGATGCAAAGCAAACACTGACTGCTGTTTACACATCTTGCGAACGAATGCGTCCGACTCAATATCGGGATGCTCGCCGAAGCACGACTCTACACTCGCGTCACCGTCCACCTCAAGAACTCCCACGTAGGCCCAACGTCCGACCACGTAAACTCGGCCGGCGCCAGGTACGCCTCAACCTTCACCGCGCCCTTCGGGAACACCTCGCCATCCCACATCTCCGCCCAGCTCTCCGGCGAGTGCGTGAACAGCACGTACTCCTTATTCGGCACGCCTGGGGGACCCTTGTGCGTCGCCTTGGTCGGGTACCCAACGTGCATGCCGAAGATCATCGACCCCGACCGCGGGGACAGGAGCCCGGCGAGCTTCTTCGCCAGCGCGAGCTGCTCGGCCTCCGAGAAAAGGTGGAAGAACGAGCTCGCGAAGATCGCGGAGACGTGCCCGTGCAGCGGGTTGAGCGACGTCAGCGTGTGGAGGTCGGGCCGCGGCGAGGGCGGGGCCTGCGACGCCCCGAGGGGCGGCACGGCCGCTAGGTGTGCGGGGTCGAAGATGTCGCCCGCGACGAAGGGCACGGTGAAGTTCTCCGACGTGGTATTGAAGAGCGTATGTCCGAGCTGCCAGAATTCTAATCCGGACTAGTCAGTATATATGTCTCAGGCTATCGTAGGGCGCGATAACGGACGCTTACCCCCATGCAGGTCGGTGGTGACTACATTCTGCATCGGATAGCCATCGAAGATCGCGCGACGGACGTCGTTCCCGACTGGAGATCGTTATCAGCGTCAGCGAACGCTCAGCGCTCCGTGCTGGGCTGCGAATGACGCATGACTCACAGCAGCACCCCACATCCAGGAACAGCGCGTCAGGGCGCTCTGTGCCCAATTTGAGCAAGTGCTGGTACGCGGCCTTATTCTTCGTGATCCCGATGCTAGGATGGTAAGCTAGTTCAGCTGGAGAAATGTGCTGCTGCGGGCAGGTGATCGTACCCGAGGAATGCGAAGCGGTGGATGCAAGGATACGGACGGATCTATTCGTGGAGTTAGCGCTAGTGTCGGGTGCGAGTGATGATGGGAAGATAGAAAAATGCGAGACGAAACGCACGGCGTAGGCTTTCGCCTGGGCGGACAGGATATGTCTCTTCAGCTGGTCATCTTCAGAAATGCCTGTCGTTGCCTTGAAGAACGCCTTCTCTTCGTCGCCTAGCTTGTACAAGTTGTTGTTGAGAGGCTCCACGTCGCCCGCAAATGGGTCAACGCCGTCAGAAGACATGTCGAAGGCTCAGAGCTGAGAAGGAGTACGAAGAGATTTGTTGTGTTTGAACGGCCGTGGTACCTGGATATATATACAGTTTGGAACACGGACTAAGAGAGGAGGAACGATCTGCGCCAGACCGCGTGGAGGTTTCGATATTGACAGAAGACCTCCGGCGGAACCTGAGTTCCGTAATCCAAAGATACTGGAGAGACGTACGTTTGACGTACGTTCCTATCATAGTGGATGATGGGTAGCCTCACGTGAAGGCGATAAACGCTGAAATACAGCCTGAAGTTGAATGTTTAGTTCACGAAGCACGACGGCAGACTACGCCGTACGGGCGATGCGAAGATGATAAATGAGATGCACAACGCTGATAAACCATCGTCTTCGGTTTACGAGCGAATCTATCACGAAACCGCTGAGAAATGGTTTAGTTCAGGGCTATGCGGAACTCACATAGTGTACCTTCCGAACTTCTTGGGCTCCATATCGTCGTAAGCATATTCGCTCTTGACGCTTGTTTTCGGCTCAAGGGATGAACATACGAGAACCTGAACGAAAGAAGATAGTATGCTTGCACCTCGCGACACGCGAACTTGAATGGACTAGCGCCCACAGATATTTTGGGATCTGTGTTGCCTTTACTCGGTTTTTTACGGCGCAGTCGTTCGCATGCCGTGTGATGAAGACCGCGACCCAAGAAGCCCAGGATGCCTACAAAACTCCATCAGTCGACTCACCTGTCGTCCTAGCAGGAAGATGCATCTCCAAACTGAGCTTCCGTGGGGAAGTCAGAGCCCGATCACCGCGGTTCTTGTGGTATCTGCATAGGATAAGAAAACACGAATACAATGCCGTACGCCACATATCATCTGAGGCCCTAAAAGTACAGAGGCAGTTTGAGAGGTAGCCATTGTTGAAATGACACGCACGTCAGAGGAATCCCAGCCAACATACTGAATGGTCATGGAAGTCGCTGCACCCACGCCACTCAGGCTATCGCACGAGTCTACACTCGCGTGACCGACCAATGCAAGAACATCCAGTTCTCTGCAATGGGCGTCAAGTATGTCTGGACCTTCACCGACCCCTTCGGGAACACCTCGCCGTCCCACATCTCCGTCCAGCTCTCCGGTGAATGCCAAAACATTTTCCACTCCCTATTCGGTACGTCTTGCGGACCGATGGCGACGCCCTTCGTTTTGTCCCCGGCGTGCATACCGAAGATCATCGACCCGGGCCGGGGATCCAGCAGCCCAGCGAGCTTGCGCGCGAGCTCGAGCTGCTGCGTCTCCGTGAACAGGTGGAAGAACGAGCTCGCATAGATCGCGGAGACGTGACCGCGCAGCGGGTTCAGCGATGTGAGCGTGTAGATGTCCGGCCGCGGGGTGGGGGGCGTCGAAGATGTCGCGAGGGGTGGCGTGACGAGCGCGAGGTGTGCCGGGTCGAAGATATCCCCTCTGACGAAGGGCACAGTGAATTTATCCGGAGTCGTCTTGAACAGCGCATGCCCGAGCTCCCAGAGTTCTAAAACGGGCTGGTTAAAAACTGTTTCACATTCTCCGCATTGCAGGCCCTGCGTACCTCCGTTCAAGTCGCTGGTGACAACATTCTCCATAGGAAAACCATCGAATATAGCTTTGCGGACATCATTGCCGACTGCAAAGCGATGTGCTGTCAGTACGCGCCCGGCACCCGGGCCCGGCGCTCCGGTTCAAACTGGACTAGCAACAAATGACCCACAGCAACATCCTACGTCGAGGAGCAGCGCATCAGGCCGCTCCTTGCCCAGCTTGAGCAGCTGCTGGTATGCTGCTTTGTTTTTCGTGATTCCGATACTGCGAAGGTAACTCCTTCAGATGATTCAAGACAACGCTGTAGGATGCAGACGCACCCAAGAAATGCGAAGCGGAGGATGCACGGATACGGGCGAACCTACACGTAGGAGTCAGCAACGTCAGTGCAATTGCCTCCAGGGAGTGTAGAGGGTGGTACGTACAGCATACGCCTTTGCCTGAACATCTAAAATATGTTTCTTCAGTTCTTCATCGGAAGTTATCCCTGTGGTCGCCTTGTAGAACACGGTCTCTTCATCCCCCAGCTTGTAGAGACTCGCGTCCAAGGGCGGCACGTCTCCCACACACACGTCAACGGTGCTTTCGGACATGTTTCGATGTCAAGGCTGAGACAAGGTATGGGAGATGGTTGGGTACGAGGACTCATCAGTACCTGGTTATATAGGCTACACTGACTCAGAGCAGCGGACATGAATCTACGCATAGACAAGCCATAAATAAGTCGGAATATTGGAAGAACGCCGTCGGACCATGGTATGGTAGCCTTGAGTCCCTTGACTTTCACACATGATATGGCTTCGGCCGCCGATGATACTAAGAAGGGTTCTCTTCCACGCAGGACGCCCTGGTCATATCTGACGCCGCGGCCTAGATTATCCAAAGTCCCACATATAAATACCAACAATGAGGAAGAGGCCTCCTTACTGAAGCCGAGGACCGTGACTGCGATTATCAGTCACAATAGAAGATGGCGTTTGAATGGTATACAGACGGTCAAACCACATACGCATCACTATCAATTGGACAACAAGGAACTACAAGATCCGGTGGAAGCACGGAGGGGCGTGGGTATCGATATAACAACCCAACCCCCTGTTCCTGCAAGAGCGAGAAAGATGCTCGTTGGTAGGTGCATAGCCCTTGTAGGTCCTACTGCTGGACGTGATGTTGGTTGAAGTTCGAGGTGGTAAGTTTTTGACTTGATCAATCGACTTGTCGCCGTAATTGACGAAGGCGTTTAGCAGCAGAAAGCGCCCTCCGATATTCTCGAATTCCTCGCCGCAGTCAGAGGCCAAGACAAATACAGTGCCATACGTCATCCTGCTATCCTAAAACTACAAAGGCAATCTGGATGCTAATCATTGTTGAAATGACGCGCGCATGAGAAGGACCCGAACCATTCATTACCGGAGTGCTCGCGGAGACTGCGCCGCACCACATGCACAAAGCCCGCTTGCACCCTACACCCTAATGACCGACCAGCGCATGTACACCCAGTTCTCCTCAAGCGGGGACAGAGAGGCCTGGACCTTGACCGTGCCCTTCGGGAACACCTCGCCGTCCCACATCTCTGCCCAGCTCTCGGGCGAGTGCATGAATATGTCCCACTTCTTGTTCGGCACGCACGACGGCGCGTTGCGCGCGCCCTTGGTCTGGGCGCCGACGTGCATGCCGAAGATCATCGACCCGGGCCGCGGGTCGAGCAGCCCCGCGAGCTTGCGCGCGAGCTCCAGCTGCTGCGCCTCCGTGAACAGGTGGAAGAACGCGCTCGCGAAGATCGCGGAGACGTGCCCGCGCAGCGGATTCAGCGACGTGAGCGTCTGGAGGTCCGGCCGCGGCGCCGGGGGAATCGAGGACGTCGCGAGGGGCGCGGCGAGCGCGAGATGCGCGGGGTCGAAGACGTCGCCTCCGATGAAGGGCACGGTGTATGTCTCCGGCGTCGTCTTGAACAACGCGTGTCCGAGGTCCCAGAATTCTGAATCGGACTGGTCAAAACTCGTCGCAGCCCCGTCAAGAAGGCGTCCATACCGCTATGAAGGTCGCTGGTGACGACGTTCTGCATGGGAAAGCCGTCGAATATCGCTTTGCGGGCATCGTTACCGACTATAAATTGCCAGGACGTCAGCGTCGGTACCTTTGGCGCAGGGATCCGTTTCAAAGACCCACAGCAACATCCTAGGTCGATGAACACTGCATCGGGCCGCTCCTTGCCCAGCTTGAGCAGGTTCTGGTACGCCTCAGTATTCTTCGTGATTCCAATGCTGCGAGAAAATATCAATACTTCATCCAGCTTGACGATGATTCGCTGGAAAATAAGCTTACTCGATGAACGTGAAGCGTTGGATGCAAGGATACGGCCGGAGCTGTGTTTCCGAGAGGTAAGCTGCGCCTAGCAGTCATAGCGTAATGATGCAGCACGTACGGCATAGGCCCTCGCTTGGACCTCCAAAATGTGTTTCTTCAGCTCTTCATCGTCAGTAATGCCCGTGGTCGCCTTGAAGAACACCTTCTGTTCGTCTTCCAACTTGTAAAGGCTATTGTCGAGAGGCGTCACGTCTCCAACCAAATTCTCTTCGAATTTACCAGCCATGTCGCGAAGTCAAGCCAGGGTGAGAGGGCGTAGACGTCAGCGCAGGTGAGACTGCTGCTGCTGAAATTTGACGAACACCCAGTACCTGCATATATATGCAATTGTGGGGTCGGACAGACGGACATAACTCAATGTGCAAACACACCATAAACAGGGTTGAATATTCAAAGACGGTCGGGGCCTATAGCCCCGACATTCACACACGTCTTGCTGTCGGCCGAAGACGCTAAGAAGACGTTCCACGCACGCTCTAGATGACGCAAACCCCGAACGCACATGTGCATTGACAGCAGCGAAGCTGCAAAGAAGCCTGAAAGCACTCAGTTTGGGGGGTGCGAGAACAGAAGACGGCGCACGAGTGGCTGAACGTTATGCTTTATTGTCATCAAGACCAAAAATATCTACAGGCCCGACGGAGCGAGAGACGACGGAACGACAAGACGGGGAGACGACGGAGCCACGCATCTATACCGAAGGGAGCCAATAATCCTAGTTCCTATTCCTACGGGAGTAAGGGTGCAGAGGACGCTCGTCGACGGGCGCGTACCCGACGCGCGGACGGTCTCCAGAGCCGCCGGACGTGATGATGATGCCAGGGCGGATTTCGAGGACAGGGTCCGACGCGTGCGGCCCGTAGGGAGGAGGCGGTTCGTACCACCCCTCCTGCGCAGCCTGCTCCGCATAGGGCGACATGAAAGAGCCCGACGGGAGACGCGGGGCGCGAGGGACGTTGAGAAGCTCAGAGTGTTCCTGCATCGCGCCAAGTGTTTGAAATGCGGCACGGCGACGGGCGACGGTGTCGCCACGGGCAATGCCGGACGATGGACGGCGCGCGGCAGGGTACAAGCCAGGAGGGTGAAGAGGCGTGTACTCCGGAGCAGGCGCAGGCCGCTCGGCAGAGCGAGGAGGGGGAGTAGAGAGGACGCGGGCAGGAGTCGCGGTAGCCTCTGCAACCTCCTCGGGCTGAGCGCGGTTGGTAGAATCCAAGGCATTGCGGATGGAGTCCTCCAAATCGTCTCCTACTGGCGTCTCCGGAAGAACGGGCGCCAACGAGTGCTCGGGGCGACCAATGCGTATGCCCAAGCCCGAGAGCTCGGACTCCCTGCGGCTGCGCGCAAACTCGTTGCGGAGGGGACTTGCGGCCGTGGTGGGGGCACGCCTGCGGGCCTGCCCGGTGGTAAAGGTGGAGCTGAGCTCGCGGAAGTCGGGCATGTCGCGGGCGAATGCGCGATTAGGGGGGTAGAGGGTTTCGAGGATGCTCGCGGTGGAGGGCAGAGAAGGAGTTAAGTCTTGCTCCTCTCTGTCGTCGAACATCGACCGCTGCTCGGAGGCGGGGGAGACGTAGGGAGGGAGGCCGGGGGTGTCCGGGCCGAAATAGTTGGGGTGCTCCCGAGGGGACGTTTGCAGCATGGTCAGGCGCGAGAGCCGCTGCGTGAGGGAAGGCCGACGAGGGGGTGCGCCCTGGAGTCCGCAATGCTCGCAGGGTTGGGTGGAGGTCGACCCGTTGGGAAGATGGGGGGCGTGAATATGGAAACCATTAGGGCACTAAATAGGGTCAGTGACATTGTGGCCGGATAATTGTGGACGATCAACTTACCACTGTGGCCTGAATGGGAGACGGCGTCGGGACAGACGCAACGGGGCTCTTCGTGAGAAACATGGTAGATGAGGATAAGCGAGTAGATGGATGAAGCAAATGAGGTTGTGAGAGCAGAAGAGTAGAGTGCGGGCGAGTTATAGGACCGGCCTATAAAGATGGTGTGCTGTGTGATTGGTGTGCAGATGAAAGTATAAAGCAAGGGTTGGAGACGGAGGATAGGGATACTGCGCAGCATTTTATACATCGCTGCGCGGAAGACTCACCTCGCGACGGAAGTAAAGGTGAGTTGGCGGAATGCGGCAACATTTTAATTCAGACCAGCCTCTTGCCGCGGGAGTATACAAACCTTGAAGCCGAGAGCGGTCCAAAGCGGCTGCAGGCCAGCATTGAATGAAATTCTTCCGATGCGGGGTGCGGAGAAGAGCATGGGACCAGAAGTGAATGGACGGAAGAACGGATGTAAAGAGGAAGGAGGAGGAGGAGGACAGGGGAACGACCGTGACCAGACAGCCGCGCGTCGGAAGAAGCCGAAGCGACGCGCGCGTGAGCGTGTCCAAATTCCCACGGCGTGACCCAAATTGTAGGCCAGTGATTGGGCCGCGCGCCGCGTCGAGCACGGTTAAGTACGACGTCTGCGCGTCGTCGGCACGCTCTCCTCCTTCCTCCCAGCACCCAGCGCCATGTCGGCACTCAGGAAGACGAATGCTTTGAGCAGGTCTCTGGCGCGCTCATATGCGACGCTTCATAACGCGCCATCGAGCAGCAAAAGGTACGCGTCTGCAGCTGGACAAAATTCATAAGCTGACATTCGTGCAGTCCCACAGGTATGTACCGACTATGCTGCACCGTATATTTTTAAATAAATTGAGTTATAATGAAGCCATTGTCATGCTTAACATGGGTGGTCCATCGACCGTAAGACTGCTAAGTGTCTCCAAGCAGCGACGCGACTTACGATTGCTGCTCAGGTCCCGGAAACCTATGATTTTCTCAAGAACCTCTTCATGGACGGCGACCTCATCCCCCTCCCTTTCCAATCCATTCTTGCGCCTCTGATCGCCAAACGACGCACACCCCAAATTGAGCAGCAGTACACCGACATTGGCGGCGGCTCTCCCATCCTCCGTTACACCGAGTACCAAGGCAAACACATGGCAGCCTTGCTCGACGAACTTCACCCGGAGACCGCGCCGCACAAGAGTTACGTCGCGTTCCGCTATGCGAAGCCTTTGACGGATGAAGCGACGCGACAGATGAAGGCGGACGGAGTCAAGCGTGCGGTCGCGTTCACCCAGTACCCGCAGTACAGCTGTAGCACGACGGGGAGCAGTCTCAATGAGTTATACAGGCAGGGTCGTTCGGGGGCAGCAGGGGAGGGCATTGAGTGGAGCGTCATCGACCGGTGGGGTACACATCCGGGTTTTGTCGAGGTACGCCCGAATACTCTCGTCCATTGACGGTCGTATTTATGTATCGCGCGCAGGCTGTCTCTCAAAATATTGAAGCAGCACTCCAAAAGTTCCCAGAATCCACCCGCTCCGAAACCGTTCTCCTCTTCTCCGCGCATTCGCTCCCGATGTCCGTTGTCAACCGCGGCGACCCCTATGTCCTCGAGGTCTCGTCTACTGTGAATGCAGTAATGAACCGTTTGAAGAACTCAAATCCTTTCCGCCTTGTGTGGCAGTCGCAAGTTGGCCCGTCGGCGTGGATGGGGCCACAGACGTCGGATGCGATTAAGGGCTTGGCGAGATTGGGAAAGAAACAGCTGGTTTTGGTTCCCATTGCGTTCACTAGTGACCACATCGAGACGCTCTATGAACTCGACTTGGAGTACGTGAAGGAGGCAAAGGAGGTATGTTATCTCGTTTGACATCACCCACGCGCAACGCTGACGCCGCTGCCTCGTAGCTCGGGATCGACGTGCACCGCGCCGAATCACTCAACGAGTCGCCAGTCTTCATCCGCGCACTCGCAGACATCACAGCAAATCACTTGCGGGAGTACTCTGCAGGCAAGATCGGGCCTACGTCGGTGCAAATGGGTCTCCGTTGCCCAGGATGCACGAACGCCGTCTGCGCACAGCAGAAGTCGTGGTTCGCTCGGGGTGGCAGGTAGAATCGTTGTCTAGTAGCCGTACTTAGGGTATATTTCTTGGGAGTTGTAGGCTGCTTGAGCGTTGTAAATATGTTTTTCTCGATACCTTATTCACACCTCAGCCGAAGGGCAGCACAACGATGCTGGCTTCGGGATCCGTCGACCAGGTGATAAATATCTAGAACTTCGACGCTCCGTTCCAGAAGACCCAGGCCAAAGTTTCGCGGTTCGCAAGTGTGTGGAAGAGACCGAGGGTCGTGCGGATGACTGCGGCTCAAACTCGCATGAAGGCGCAGATAGATGCTCAAGCCTCTCTATTGCTGGTGAAAAACATAAGGTATGATCTATAATCAGTGGTGGTGTTCCTCGTGTTCTCCGTGCGCATCGTGGCCGTGGCCGTGGCCCTCCCAAGGATGCCTCAAGCCCTGTAACAGCACGTCGTATCAACGCGCTGTAACTCAATCGAAAGCAACGCACCAAGAGCTTCGCGCCATCCTCTCTGTTTATAACGGTAAGCGTCACGAGCAGAACAACGAAACTTTGTGACGCACCTTGCCCGGTAGAAGAGGAAGAACCACATGGAGGCACCGAGTGCTTTCGCGAGGAATTGATGTCTGAACCCAGGCAGATGCGGGTGGAATCCTGGTCCTAACGGATTCAATCGTCGTCAGCCATAATTTATTCGGGTAAGACTAACAAGAAAGCAAGGAGAACATACCAGTAGGGCCGGCCATGTTTGCTATGAAATGTGACGGACACGAACGGAGAGACGACGGCGACACAGGCTCGCTCGCGTGGGAACCTTCGCGCGCGTGTCGGCATCCGCCGAGCGCCCGCGGCGACTTTGCAGAACGCGTCGACGGCGAACTCTCTGAATTTCCCGTGTCTCCTCGCACGAGCTCGCCGCCCTGCTCGACAGCACAGACGAGGCCAGCGCGCCCTCAGCGACTGGGATGGCTGAGTTTCCGCGGATAACGTACCATGCGGCGGGCAGGACGTTCGATCGATTGTTTAAAGGTGGGTCGGCCGGGCCGTCGGCCTTGTGCTCTCCGCCCCGATTTCATTTTGACGACGTCGGTGTCCGTTGCAGAGGGGTCGCTCGCGGAGACGAAGGATGTGGTGAGGAGCAAGCTGGGGATTGGCGCGGACGTGGGGCTCGCGTTGGCGCAGCTCCGGGATAATAAAAGGATCGATCTAGATGACGGTGGGTCTTAGTCTGCTTTTCGTGCATTTTGGGAGCTCATTTTGGATTTTTTAGATGGTGACTTTGAGGCGTTCAAGTCAGTGCTGCGATCCACGTCACACGTTAATGTAGTTGTCTCTGTCGATGGTGACGAGCCGACTCAAATTGGTGCAGCAGGTTTCGATCCTGCACTTGCTCCTCAGGTGACTCTTCCCACTTCTGATCAACCATGCACCAGACACTTAACCAGCCTTTATCAGGCCTCTAAGAAGAGAACCAAAAAGCGACAGAACTCCGTCTCATCTGTCGCGAGTGCCGTGCCCGTCAGACTCAGGACACCCGGTTCTGAGAGTCGGCCGTCCGATACTGAGTCCGAAGACTCTGAGCCGAGAAGGAAGAAACGGAAAGTGGCCTTCGAAGGCACGACCGTCGTACCTCTTCGCGCTGAAGCAGCGCCTGTGACTTCTAGCTCGCGAGACGCGAACACACACACGAAGGTGCCGGCTACTGTCAAGGAGTCCAAGAAGGCCAAAGACGCAGAATCCGCCAAGCGACCTGCTAGCCGGGGTGACGCAGACGTCCCAACTGCGAAAGCGGCCAAGCACAAGCGAAAGAAGTCACAGACCGAGTCTATTCCCGACGTGACTCCTGAACCGTCGACTCCTGCCCCCAGTAGACCTGCTTCTGCTGGAATACCCATCGCAATCCCCGGCCAACCACTCGCCCTCCCGACCCCTGCGCATATACCCCAGCGCCCGGCGCCTCCAGTGAACCCGGCTCCCGCTCCCGACGCACAACCTCAGGAGCGCAAAAAGAAGCGCAAACGGACTGCGACTCCTGATGTCGTAGAGCATATCGCATCAAAGAAAGCTTCTGGAGACGCGGAATTGAAGAAGAAAAAGAAGAAGTCTGACAAAAACACTATCGAGGCGACTTTAGATCCTGCACTCCCTGCGCCTGTTGCCAGTTCGCCTCTCGACACTCCTTCGAGACCCCTGAAGAAGGCGAAACGCGCGAAGAACAAGGATAGTGTTTCTGGCGAGGCCGAGGCTTCCGCTCAAGTCGAGGAGAAGAGAAAGAAGAGTGAGGAGGAGGAGAGGAGGAAAGAGAAGGAGAGGAAGAAGAAAGAGAAGAAGGCGAAATTGAAGGGGCTCGCCGCGACTCCGGAGGAGAGTGGACCAACATCTGTCGCTGCTCCTTCTAAACCCACCGCCGCGGAGAATGTCGTCGAGGTTGAGAAGGCCGAGAAGGATCAGCGGTCGAAGGCTGTGGAGGCGGCGGTCAAGTCTATACGCAAAAATGCGTCTGTTGCGAACAGAAGCCCCGTCGCAGCATCGGCCGATGCGGTCAAAGATCTGGAGAAAGCGAAAGCCAAGCGGCGAAAGTCGCAAGCTCCGAGCGCTGAGCAGGATGCCACATCAAAGGCTGCGGAAATACCTGGTTCGTGCTCTACTCTACCTTTTCCCTGAGCTTGGCTTAATCAACATCGATTGAAGAGCCGGCTACCGCCCGAGCGGAAGTCGAGGCCGCCCCGGCGAAAGCTAAGCGACGAAAGTCGACGGTTCTCGAGGCTGAGACTCCTGCCCCGACCGCGTCCATAGCTGCGGAGGATTCCAATCCTCAGCCAGGTTTGTTTCAGTCAAGATCTGCTTCGCCCTGACTTCGACTAATGCTCGTTTTCAACTTAGCACCTGAGACTTGCAAGAACGACGCAGAGTCTGCTAAGGATGCGAAAGGCAGACGGAAGTCAAAAGCCGCAACAATTGCGAAACAGACGGATGAGGTTCCCGCAGCCGCGGACGTCAACTCTGGGTCTGGTCTGTATCTCGACTTCCTCCAAATCCTCGCCGACTCATGTCATCTTTACCCCCCTGCAGTACACCAGGCCCCAAACGGCGATGCACCGCCTGTCAAGGCTAAGAAGGCCGGACGGAAGTCTAGCGCTGTCGAAGCCGATAAATCAGTGCACGAGCTACCTGCGTCTGCAACTGCGCCCAGTTCGTATTCCATATCTCTCGAGCTTTCTGACTCAGAACTAAAATCATAATAGACGACACCCAGGAGCCCACCGCAGAGCTGAAGGCCAAACCTAAGCCGCGCAAATCTTCCGCAGGTAGGATCAATGTTCACAGTCTGAATCTGCGCTAACACTCAACCACATAAAGTTACTCAGAAGCCTCCGAAGCCGCCCATCACCGAGTCCGATCTCACCGCTTCGGAGTTGAGCGAGTTCCAGAAGGATATTCGGGCTATTGCGGCGGCTGCCGTCGCGAAGTCGATATCGAACTCCAGCACCTCTAGCTCTGCATCAGCGAAGACGCTGCCGACTCCGACTGCAACACCGCCATCAACTCAAGCCGCGGCTCCGACTCTGCCCACCGAAGCCCCGAAGGCGTCTGCGCTGAAGAAGAGGCCCAGTAAATCGCGGCTGAGCATCTCGTGGGTGCCGGGCGACGTCGATAAGGCAGCACTTGCTGAATCGTCTGACGCCTCTGATGCCAGTAGTCCTGAGGAAGTTACTGCTCCCAAACTCCCTTCACCCGAGAAGACCGCTGAGAAGACAGTCGAGAATTCTTCATCACAGGAGGCTGCTCATACCCCGCGACGCCTATCGGCGCCTCGGCCGCTGAACCTCTCCCCTGTTGTCAATGGCGTGTCGTTAGGCAACATTTTGAGGCCGTCGACGCCTACCCTGCCTGTCGGGACTACCATCTCGGAAGTGACGATCCAGGGTCAAGATGAGGGCAGTAGTAACGACAGCTCAGATGAAGAGGAGGACGAGGACGAAGACGAAGACGAAGAGGATAAGGCTGCTCAAGATGTGCCTGAGGATCACGTGCCACCGCAGCCCACTCAACCTTCTTCCGCTCCCTTAGGGTTGTCGACCTCGCAACTCTCGTATGCGGGTAGCGGCGCGACCATCGAGGACGAACTTGAAGCCATCATCGCCGGTCCGCAGCGCTCTGGACCCCGCCGGAGTGTCCTTGATGAGCTCCCCGTGGATAGCAATACCAACACCGAGGACGAATCAGAGCTTGAGGATTCCCCACCTGTGGACGAAGAGGATGACGAAGATGAGCGGAAGGTGACTAGGCGGCAGTCGAAGGCTGTCGTTCGAGAGCGCTCGTCTTCTGCGGAAGTGGCCGACTCAGACAATGAGATGACTCTGGACGATCCGGCGATGCGTGCCTCACCTTTGGTCTATATGGATGGCTCGCAGGAGGTGCCGCCTCCTGAACCCGTAGGTCGTCTCGTCTGTGTGAAAAGTTTCAGTTTTGACTTCTATATGCAGACCCCATCGCCTTCCGAGTTGGAGGACCTTCAGAACGAAGATGAAGTGGCGGATGAACAAGTAGCCGACCAATCCGCCGACGTACCTATCGCGGTCGACGTGCCATCCGACAAGGCCATCTCGGAAGACTCCGCACCAACGGTCGTCGAAGGTGACGCAGGCGAGAAGGTTGCAGCTCCTCAACCCACCCTGGTCGCGGCCCCAGAACCATCCTCGCCCGATGACGAAGGGGAAAAGGAGACAGAGACTGGCAGAGACCAGCGCAGGTCTGCATCACCCGAGTCTGATACGACCGTTAAGGGTATTGAATCCCCTGACGAGCAGCCGTCGCCGAAGCAACAGGCCGCAGACGAGGCCGGCTCGCCCGAGGCGGCCGACGTCAGCGCGCATGTCGAAGAGGACGTAGACGTCCTGCCGGCGCAGAACTCACAAGCGGCGGCGACGGATGCGCAGGACGACGTCCATGCAGAACCATCCGCCACGTCGAGCCAAACGGATCGATCGACGCCCCAGCCAAGCATGCAGAAGGATGACGAACTGGAATCCATCGAGCCCGCCGATGGCTTCGAGCGTCAGACACCCGTCCGGGACGTGGAGGACGACCCCATCGAGATGGATCCGAGCCAGCGTCGTGCATCACCTGTGCGAACGACGCCCAAGCCTGGCACTGTGAAGCGAATGAAGGATCGCAATGGCAAGCCGATGAGCGAGGGCACGGGCCCGTCTATCCTCGCTTCGCAGACATCGGATGCAGGCGACTCTGTGGGAGCAGGAGGGCCAGTGACGCGCAGATCCGGGCGACTTGCGACACGTCAGCCTAGCTCCCAAGCACCGCCCAGCACGCAAGCACCGCCTAGTACACAAGCACCGCCCAGCACCCAGGCACCGGCCGAGGTGGTTGCTCCGCCGAAGCGCCGTGGGCGGGCCCCGCTGTCAGCAGAAGAGAAGGCAGCACGGGCGGCAGCGAAGCAGGCAGAAAAGGAGGAGAAAGCTCGCTTGCGTGAGGAGAAGGCGGCAGCCAAGAAGGCTGAGAAGGCGAGCAAGAAAGCTGCTGCGAAGCCCGCATCCAAGCGCGGAGGGAAGACCGCTGCGCCATCGAAACCGGAGACGCCGATTGCGGATCAGCAAACAGATGAACAGGAGCGCGATCAACCTTCTTTCGCGCAGTGGAAGACATTGACTCCAGCGTCGCCTCTCGCACCTTCCGACGTCTCCGCGATCGACCAGCTGAGGTCTAGCAGTGTCGGTCTAGGCGACCACCATCATTCTCTTGGGAAGACTGGATCCATGTTGCCACCGTCTTCCGAGCTTCCTGACCCCGACGAGGGCTCGGAAATTTCAGCGATCAAGCCACTCGTCTACAAGAACTCTAGCCAGCCTACCATGGAATCAGACGATCTCCAGCAGACACCCCTTTTCCTGCCAGGTAGCAGCCAGTTCCCGATGTCTCAACCGCCCAACAAGATATCGCATCTTCCACCCGCACGAGATGCTTCGCCTGCATCATCCGATTCTGAGGGTGAAGGTGTCACACCCGTCGCTCGCGTCAAAAAACCTACCGCCGCGAAGCGCGCGCCATTTCGACGCCTCACAGAGCTCGCAAAAGTACCGCAATTTCAGTCTTCTCCTGCGTCTGCCTCATCGCCGTTTGCACTGAGGCCGGTAGCGAAGACGCAATCGCAGAATGTGTTCGGGGGAAACGATGGTGATGAGGACGACGATGAGGAAGACGACAGCTCGGGATCGGACTCGGACGCGGCGGCAAAGTCGCATATTCCGAAGGACAGGCGGGCAGGGGCTGTCAAGAGGCCTCCGCGGCGGTCGGCGTTTTTCTCTTTGACGCAATAAACTCTGGGCGGACTGGACGTAACTGGGTGCTCTATGGGTATTCTCGATTTCATTGTTCATTTCTTAGCATTGATCTATGCTTTCTTGCTTTCATTTTCCCGCCTATGGTACACCATCTATGGCTACGCAATCGTCTTGTCATCTGCATGCAATGCTAATTTTGCTATCTGCTCGTTTCATTGTGAGAAGTTTGTCATGCCCATCATTCGAGGCCATATATCCGACGCGCTCGCTGGTGACCGGTGACCGTGCAAGTCTGGGGCAAGGGACAATCGCAATTATCTCAGGCTGGAATTCCTAGCTTCGCTACTGGAACCCAACACTGTAACTGCCTCGGAGATACTTCAAACCGTCATGACTTCACGTTGTCTCTCATGTGATGCCTGTTGTACGTGCTTGCTGACACGTCCACGCACATGCCTTGCAGATGAAGTCAAGAACCGATCACACTCGAGCTCATCAATCACGTCGCTCATTCATCGCTCCTGTGAGCCTGAATCACGGCAAATCCTTCACGTACGTCTATTCTTAATCTGTCCCTCAGCCGCCGTGGATTGCTGCGGCTCATCCATGTAACCCAGTCTTTTTAAATAGGAATTGGACCCGCCTTCTGTCTCAGCAAACACGCTGTACCGCAACGAGAACATCTGTGTCTCTGTGGGCACAACTTAGCTGTCCCACTTCCTGGACAGACCCAATTCAACGTCGTGATTCGTTTATGCAAGCGACGCCCAAGCCTGGCACGCGTTAGAATGATGAAGGACAGCGGGGGCTGATCTGCCCTTGCCTTGCGAAGACTGGAGGCCGAGGATAGTGGCAATAGTGCTGATCCGTTTATCTCCCAGGAACTGTCACCCACTCCGGTCGGAGCGTTCTGGCCGCCCTCGCCGTCAGCAGAGGAGATGGCGGCACGGGCGAGCGATGCAAAATTGGTAGAGGAGAAGAGAGCATTTACTTACCTGAAGAGATGGCGGCGGTGAGAAGATCGGCTCGAAGTTGTGCTGTGGTGCGTTACTATATCCTTTAGGGAAATTGTCATTGTCTCCGTGTTTTTATCCACAAGCATCCCCAGCTCTGTTCAAACACTGTGGTGCAGGGTGGCCCAGACGCCAACGCGTGTACAGAAGTTGAATGTCAGCTGCCTAGCCCGAGGGCGATGCGCCTTCCAACTCGAGCCCGTACGTGGGTACCTGAACCCGCAGCCTTACCTCGGTGCTTCAGTAACAAGGAACGTACAGGGGCCGAACGGGATTGAGTCACGCACTCATCTGGGCAATCTCTTTCCGTGAGTGAGAAGGATGCATGATGCGCTGGAGGAGATAACGATACGATACGCTCGGCTTTGCGGGAACACCCCATGGAGAGCACGGAGCGTAAACGTCTCGGGGCGTCTGGCGTCTGAGCGAAGTGCTGAAGCTGAGACATGAAACGCATCCAGACGTGAGCAATGCCGAATATGCCAATGATGCTGCGCACGATACCCTCGAGGCGGATATGTGGTGAGTTATACAATCGCCGGCTGTACACCATGTCAGGATACGAAAAATCTCACCGGCGGTAAGCGTATGTGTGTGATAATGAACTTGAAACCATATTATACGCACGTGGAGCTTGCGGTGCAGGCAAACTCGATGCCATCCCAAGGGCCTGTACAGGCGCAATTCAGAGCATCGTATACATGGCGAGCCAACTTTTTGACACCTATGCCCGAAGCTGAGATTCATCAGAATTATATGCTACAACATCATTTGATACACCGAAAATAAATACTTGAAATCATACTCCAGTTCACTAGAAACATTACCAGGCCGGCTGAGCACGGAAACCCAGTACCTAGAGACTACTAGCGGTGGAAAAGGTATGGTAAGAGAACTCGAAAATGGTATTAA
The DNA here is from genome assembly GCA_002286715.1 of Dentipellis sp. KUC8613. Taxonomy (NCBI): domain Eukaryota; kingdom Fungi; phylum Basidiomycota; class Agaricomycetes; order Russulales; family Hericiaceae; genus Dentipellis; species Dentipellis sp. KUC8613. Next base: position 258,287 of record NSJX01000026.1, on the reverse strand, counting down.
GAGAAAGAATATGATGTGACCGTGCTTTTGAGCGATATATCTTGCACGAAAATCGACTGAAGCGCCAGTTCTAAACGGCAATCTCCACCTGCCAGCCACCTTGCGTCATCTGTACCAGACGCCTCAGGATCATTTGCTCAAGGCGAATTCCGCTAGACCCTATTGCCCATCGCGCAGGCACTTGATCGAGCGGCTGGGCCTCCTGTAAGATGGTGGTCATTGGTCATTGTGCAAGAACGGTAACGAAAACCACTCACATTCATGAACATTTGCACCCGCAGCGCGACTCGATGTGCTATCACGCTACGGGTGGCCGGTACAGTTGCGCAGCCCCTCCGAACCCGCGTGCGCAATGGTTTGCTCCAGGTCTTGTAGCCCGGCCACTAGCACAGAAAATGAGATCTCTGGATACGGTGTGAAACTCGGATCGCGGTCACTCACATTGATCTGAAGCATGATCTGGCAGGCGTGGTTTCCCAACACGGTTGCATCAGGGTCTGCGAGAGCCGAAAACTCGCGGGAGAGCATGTCGGTAATCTGCACGCCATCGTCGGCACCATCGGACCTCCAGAAAGCGACGTGATCCCCTGGCTGGCTCAGACCGAAGCGTCTCTCGGTCCCGGCGGTCGCGTGGTAGGCTTGCGGGACAACTTCTGGGCTTGAAACTGCCATGGTGTTCGGGTGCTCGACACTTGGGACGACCAGAGCGAGAGCAGATGACTCTGAAATGTACAAATTTGAAGGTGCGATGGTGGGCAGAGGAGTGCGAAATGGGCCAACAGAATGTGGCGGAGAGACAGAGACAAGTTGCTCGGCATCGAGAAGGCGAGGATTCGGGAATAAACACCCTGCGGCCCCTGGAGAACGGTCCGGGTGACAACGACAACTGCAATCGCGGATGCAGGGGCAGCATGGGATCATCATCGAGGTACCACCGCAAGGGAGTACGTGCAAAGGGCCTAATCCATAGTATTGACCGGTTCCATCTGTAGAAGTCTGATAGAGGTGTCAGGGTTCCCGATACATACGACAGCAAGGCGCAGACGAACGATGTCACTCAACGACTCGACGGCTAGACTTTGTGACGAGTGGCTGATGGCACTCCATTCAACGGCAAAGTCGCTTGGGTCCGGCAGAGCCTCCAGAGAGCCCTCAACGCTCGGTATGACACGAGTCGGAGGATCCATGAGGATGGAGTGGGGGCGTGTGGATGGGAGGCATTATATACGAGTTGATGTCAGTGCTCTACAGCTACAGCTCAAGCTCAACTTGAGCGAAAACAGTTCGGGCACAACGGCGGCAAGCTACAAAGTGTATCATAAATGGGAAGTTTGCGGTGCAGCGGTACTCAGGCTAACGGTGCCTGTGTCCAATTAGTCAGCCAGCTTATTCACGTTCTTGGTCCTGGTATGCCCTACAGTAGTCCCACCGTTTTCTCCGTTGCAGTGAACGTATGCAATCCAGCCGACACTGCCCGCGATTCTTCCTATTGTCATGCTTCCCACACTGTATCAAAAGTCCCAGCCTGGCTCTCCGGTCTTCCCTAAGGTCATATGTATGATTACCCAGGCGCCAGTCCATCTCCTGAGAGGAGTCATCCTCTCCCGAGAATAAGTAATCGCACCTCGCGTGCATTCCCTGACGTGCTTCTAGCTGTGATCTCAAACAGCAGGGGTCTCAAACATGGCCGGAATCCCTTATGCTGACTCCACTCCGTGTCCGCTGCCATCCGCGCATACCGCGGGCTGCGTACAGGAGCTCTTCCGACGCTAGTAGGTTCCTCTGAGTCCTTTGGAAACTCTCTTGCGTTGCAGCACCTAGTGCGGCAAAAGTCGTGCACCGGTATGTCGCGACTACCTTACCGACGCGCAATTACGTGCTTTTCTGCCAGGTTTGTGCTCTTACATGGCTCGAAACTGACTTCGACTGTTCCATCAGTATCCGTAACACGAGGGCCCACGGAGTCAATTTTCATCTTATAATAAGCACCACTCAGATATGTCATTTCTCTGTCATTTCTTGTCTCTAGTCATCAGCGTAGGAGAAGGCATCCAATCTCCAGAGGGAGTCCATATATTGTTGGAGCTCAGAATAGGTACGAAACACGCAGCCCCATATATATTTTTACGGGACGGTGTTGCCCCCGAGAATTCTCCTCGATTCGACTCGTCGCTCATGCAGACAGAGCGCTATCGCAATGCCCGAGCCCGCCCCCGACCCCGCCCCCGACGCTGTACTTGCATGACACCCGCATACGTTCCTTAGCGTGACGTCCTTTACCTATCCTCCCGATAAGAATCAGGCTGTTTCTATCCTTACGTCTGGCTACACACGTTGAGAGTTCCGACACCTCTACTATGCTGTTGCAGGAGGTTCTAGACAACACCACAGACTCACATCTACTGTATGCAATTTCTCGCGGCGATGCCTTGACCACGGCTTCGTGCAGGCTGCCCCTGCCTTTGCGACGAAACTTTTGAGCCCAATTTTCAAGAATATCAATGATCTCAAAAGGTCCTAGAAGGGCTTCCCATGTTGCTGTACACTAACAGTCATCTTTTGCAGCAATCGCGTGGAATATCGGTCAATGACAACATGAATGCTGCTCGGTGTCGAAGTTTCCGGAAGCATCGGCTTCAGACCTCGCAGCCCACACACCGATGCAACACACAGGAGCTTGTTTACTGTGTAAAGAGGCTACGGACACGATGAGCATACGAACTAACGACCCATCAAAGAACACATATCCGAAAGCCTCAGCATCAACGCAACAGCCACTTCACGACTACTTTGCTAATCAAACCCTGCGCAAGCTGCTAGCCCTACGCCGTGCGGCGCTAAGAAGATACAATGGTCAGTCGGGTCTTCGCCGCAGAAAGAAGGATACTAGAGATACTTACACCTTAGGTGCGTTACCACCAGCAACTGGCTTCGGTGGGGCGACTGCAGATTTGCTCGGCACGGCAGCCGACGACGCCGCAACCGGAGTGGACTTGACAACAGGGCCTGCGCCCACCGCAGAGCTGGCGGTGACCGTCGCACCAGTGGGGCTCGCTGCGCCGCCGACCGAGTGGGACACCTTGACCGATGAGAGCGCCTTCTCAGGGCCCAGGCCGAATATGCCGGATGCGCTGGCCGGGAGCGCGATCGTCGTGGTGGGGAACCCGGTCCCGGACGCGGTGGGCAGCGCACCACTCTTGGTTGGCAGGACCGCGGTGCCGCTCGAGAGCGGGGGAAGAACGCCGGACTTGGAGGCGACGGGGACGACAGACGACTTTCCCGGAAGCACGGGCGTAGCGGACGACTTGGTCGACAGCACGGGAGTCGCGGACGACTTCACAGGAGGCACGACGGGCGTCGACGACTTGACGGCGGCCGATGTCACAGGGGTGGAGCGCACGGCTGGTGACGTCGTCTTCACAGCTGCCGCGGTCGAAGTCTTCACAGCTGGAGGTGTGGAATGGACGACCGGAGTCGAGGACTTGACGACGGGTGGAGGGTTTGCCCCCTTGGGAGGAGGCTTCGCGGCCGCGTTCGCCACCGCCCTATTTAACTTGTCAGAGTGCGAAGTAATTTACAGATCGTCATACGTACCCGTTGGCAGAGACCACATCACGTCCGACCATAGGCAAGCGGGCGACCATTCCATTCGTATCTTTGGTGTAACTAGAAGGTTGTCAGTCTCGTATAGATCAAACAAATGACGTGAGACTCACGGAACGGGTCCAGCGAGCGACGGCGTAGACTGGACAGCCAATGCCACGACAGCGAGGAGAGCAGCGTAGGAGCGCATCTTGAAGATTGTGATGAACGGGTTGTGGGTTTGAAAAGCGAAAGGGCGTTGACAAAGTTGGGAATGTAGAGTTGCAGTGGATGGAAGACGGCAGGAGACCAGCACCTGTGTGAATGAAATGGGGGGAGCAACCAGGCTGCAGAATCTCGACGCAGAAAGACCCTTTTTATGGACGAGGGCAGGAAAATCGGACATCGGGCGTCAGGAGCTGCCGAGCTGCCTGCCCAGTCGGCCATAGGACATGGGCGTTTGGATCGACCATGGAGATAACTTGGTTTCAGAATCCGGTGAACAGACCTGACTGCGTGTGTTCGTGCGCGCGAGTCTGAGAGCCACTGACCAAGCCTACATCGACCCATTTTTGATGAAGCACGATCTTGCTTCCTGTCCATGGAGACATTGGTCTGATGCGACATCGGTGCAGTGATGATCGCGCGGATCGTGGTGCTGAATGAAGTTGTTCTGGACCCCTGAAGTCTCCAAGTGGGCATTGAGTCCGGTCGTATCACGACGAATGTGTGCTATTGGACCGGGCGCGATACGTGCACTGTAAGGGACTCGGATCAAATGCACAAGAGATAGAAACCACATACATTCTACGATCCATAGCATCCCCAACCGACATTCTATATCCGAAGATGCTGTGTCGAGTCGCCGTACGCCGCATGCTGCGCTACCAAGATAACCACCGACACTTACCAAGAGTCATTCACTTTTAGATACTTCTCCGAGGAATCGGTTTCATGATATTGCAACGTAAGAAGATAGCCATCGATGGTTGGGGTTCTGCAAACCGTGAATGAACTGAGTAGGATCATCATCGTTGTGAGGATCGCTGTCCAAGCGAGTTCTTTCGAATTTGGCGATCTATTCTCGGAGTTTATAAGTTCGGCTGCCGCCGAGAGCGTCACACAGGCGCGCTGTCATCGACAGGACTCCTCGGATAACTCCATTTTACCAGTCAAAGAAGAAGTCTCGAAGTCGTTCACAGCGCATCGAGAAAGACAGGTAGCTACGGTATACCACAGTGCATTATCAAAAACGTACGTATAAATGCTCAATATAGTTTCTGCTTTACAAGGCCGCTACTACAGGAATGAAATTCCCAGGCGTTATTTTACGAACAGCCGCCAATGTTCCTACGCACGCGTATGAAACAGGACACACCATATCCTGGCCGAAATGTAAGCCTCAGTCCCTGACATTTTTCTTTTTCTCGAATCAACGATAAATTCAAGAATTGACAACGGAATATAGTTCGTCTTATCTTTCATGCAGGCGCTCAGCTCGCCGATCTCCTCTTGTCCGATTCGGATTGGCAGCACATCCTCCGGCCTCACAATAAACCTGCATTCATCCCCATACTGCCTCCTGCCTCGTAGTCGCAGGCCTTGGCCGTAATGCATTCTCACAATTGATTCTATAATCGCATTTTGATTGTCGCAGGCGAAGGGCGCCTTCCATCCAGCGCCCGGCCTGTCAACGGAGGACGATCGCAATATACTGCGGAAGATCGCTTACTAGTGGTTGGATGCTTGGCTCCTTGTGGCCACCGTTCTTCTCGGGCTTCTGCTCTGGCCGGCGTGCATTTGGCGGCAAACTCGCTATTCCCCGACACGAAGTCGAGGCACAGCAGCGCGCTCGCAAATAACGTTGCCATCTGGAACGTAGCGGGATCTTGAGCAGCTTAAAAGGACGGCGCGCCAACCTCGTTTCTGGCAAGGCTGGCCCTTCCACTTCCACTTCGCACCTTTCATTTATTGCCCACTTTACCACCTTTCACAACCGCTTGAAGCGTTATTATTACCATCACTATCGTCACTATGTCCCGCACCACTTCGCACTCTTTCCGCGTCCTCTTTGGCTCCATCGTCTGCTCGCTGCTTGCAGTGAACGCCGCGGCCGTCCCCGCGTACAACAGCCGCAGTGACGCGTTCGACACAGGGTAAGTCATTCAACTATATAGATCAGCACCACGAGCGCATACTCATGGCGACGAGCAGCAATTACACATCACTCGTCGCGCGCGCGCCCACTCCCATCGCCCTGCCGCTCCGCATCTTCGGTCAGGACGTCAGCTACATCTCTCAGATCGCCATCGGCGCCAGCGGCAAGAAGTTCAACGTGCTCGCCGATTCTGGCTCCGCAGAGTTCTGGGTGCTGTCCGAGGAGTCTGAGCAACTGGTACATCTGAACATGCACATTCATTCAACCTTCCATAACTAACACAGGGATGTAGGGATCTCACAATGGAATAGGCCCGAAGTCATCATCTACCTTCCATGTCGACGACGAGAATGACAAGTGGGGGACCGAGTACGAGGACGAGGCGACGGTGACGGGGTTCATTGCTGACGACAAATTGACCATCGGCGGTGTCTCCCTGGATGCCATGCCGTTCGGTGTCGCCGAGACCATCACCGGCGTGCTCGTCCAGGCATTTGAGGACGGGATCATGGGCTTCGCCCCCAGCGTGAGTCGCCCAACAATCTTTGCCTAGATGTCCGTATAATATTCATTCACTTCACGGCTCTAAAGGTGCACGCCGTGACCAACTCGCCCACGCCCATCGAGGCTTTCGCCGAGAAGTCACTCATCCCCGCCAGAATCTCCGGCTGGCGGCTCTCGCGGCTGGCAGACGGCGGGCGCGGTGGCGAGGTCATGCTCGGCGGGACGAACGCGGCAAAGTTCGATGCCAGCACGCTCATCGAGGTCGCCAACGTGGACACGACGGATCATTTCTGGCAGGTCGGCGTGAGCACGGTCAAGATCGATGACCAGACGGTCGTGCCAACGGCGCTCAAGGCGACGATGGACACGGGCGCGTCGGACATTCGGGCAAACCCAGCTGTCGTCGAGGCGCTGCTCGCGAAGATCCCAGGTGTGCAGATCTTCGTTCCTCCAAGCGATGATGAGGACGAGGAAGCGTCTCAGAAGCGCAGCGATGAAGAGCAGGAGGAGGAGGAGGAGGAGGGCGGGGATTTCGTGCTCCCGTGTGACACCCAGTCAAAGCTGGCGTTTACGATCGGCGGGAAGGAATGGAACGTCGACCCGCGTGACCTCGCTCTGGATGCGGGACTGGACGACAACATGTGCCTTTCGCACATCTCTGGCGACCCGGACCTCGCCGAAGACGAGATCGTACTCGGCGCGACGTTTTTGAAGAACGTATACTTGTCGTTGAACCTGGACACGAACAAGATCGGGCTGGCGGAGCCGAAGTAGAGGGAAGGTAGTAGATGGATGGGATCTAGGTTAATCTCTCGACTTCATGCCGGATGTAACGTACGAGCTCATGCGTTGTGAAAGGAAGTTAATTATGGTTGGGTACACGTTAGTAAATTGCTGCCCGGGTGCATCATAGAATATGGACACCTATAAGTTCACGATTAGCCTTGACAGTATCTGCCCTGCGACGTTACGCGTTATCGCTCGATCTATGAGATTGATGGAATCTGTGACAAGCCCTCGAGACGTGATGTAGTACAAATACCGGGGAAGCGCAATCGGCTGCTCGGATTCAATAACAACCTCGCATGTCGACAAGATAAAGAGCTTTAGATATATGCCGAATCGATGGTTCTGCTCGACCGTCAGGATTACAGAAGAATCTTAGTGCTGTAGCGCCTGAACGTCTGAACGAATTATTGCGCCCCGCACAGTTTGCACTCAAGTAAGGTTGATACAAGACCGCTCATATGTTTTTCTCATCTTGAATACAAGGCCGAGTGCGGGGACGCGTGGGGAGTTCGAGGCCCGTGAATTTGATTCCGAGGGCTGTAAAGATCGGGCATGTGGATCTTGAACGATAACGTACATTGCTTACGTCATAAAAATGTCGAGGAGATCTACGCGCGTACTCACACCCAGCTTGCACTCGTTCTCATCCAGCGACATTGTTGCGGACCACTTGTCTTGGGGGAGACTCCGCTGCAGTATCCATCGCGTTGAAGGCGCCAGTGCTTGCTCGTCATCAAGGTGTGTAACATTTGGAAAGGCGCTTACTATGTTTACCTGACGAGAAGGGTCCAATGCCAAGCGTTCGGGGAAAAGCGCAGTCGACGGCTCCAACGCGCCTGCGTGGCAGCGAGTCCGGTATCCTCTGGCAGTAACCGACGTCGAGTGACGGTACCAGTTCCTATGTTCAGCCCGCGTCCGCGCCGCCTGATCTTCCTCCGCGCCGCATGGGTGCTCATCGTGCTCTGGGGCGAGATCGGCGTCTTCTTCTATTCAACGGCAGATTGCCGATGGCCCACACCAGACACAGCCAGACCAGGAGCAAACCTCGTGAGTCGCCCCGTTCCTGCTTGTTTGGCATTCCATGACCGTCCATGCCCGGTACACCGTAGACGTCGTTCACTGAAGACAGATCTTCGATTGGGCGCAAGGCACCCACACGCCTACTGCTCGTCTCGGATCCGCAGATACTCAATGAAGACTCGTACCCTGGCCGTAACGTGCTGCTCATGGCACTCTCGTTGTTCAAGGTGGACTACAACATGCGCAAGTCGTGGCGCGTCGCTAAGACGCTCAAGCCGGACGTTGTGATCTTCCTGGGAGACATGATGGACAATGGACGCGCCGTGTCCTCGCCCAAGGCGTGAGTGTTTGCGGCATCCCATATCCCGACCGACTCGGCGTATTCAATCGGCTTTTCAGGTACCACACGTACCTGGAGCGTTTCTGGAGCATTTTCGCAGCACCGCCCTCCTTGCCGACGTACTACATCCCGGGAAACCACGATGTCGGGTGAGTACTTCGGTCGGCTTTTATAATAGTACGCCGAGACTCATCGTTCGTTCGACGAAGTATTGGAGATGCTCCTGAAGGGACGAGGCTGGCACGCCTGCGCTACGTGACGTCCTTTGGCCCACTCAACCAGCATGTGACTCTTGCGAACCATTCGTGAGTATGGCCGGTCTCCATGTGGAAGTTATCTAATGGTTTGTTTGGCTCTATTTGCGCGGATACGAAAAGGCTCATGCTCATCGACGCGCCGAAACTTGTTGAACAAGAAAAAGAGCGTGCGACAACGGGCGTGAGCTACGCACAACAACTCCCGAAAGAGATCGTAGAGGCCAAATTTGTCGCATCCATTACCTCTGGAGGCAGTACGTGCGCTCCGGCCCGAAATAGAAACCGGACTGACAAACGGGGATTATTTGCAGATAACCCACGCACACCGTCGATTTTGTTCAGCCACATTCCGTTATGGAGACCCGACAACTCGTTTTGTGGCCCTCTAAGCGAAAGGGGGACCATCCTCTCGGGTCGAGGATACGAGTACCAGAACATGCTCAGTCAGGCGACGTCTGCCATGCTCCTCGAGAATTTCCGGCCTTCGCTCATCTTCAGGTTTATATTCTTGTCTTTCCATCTTATTGCACTCCTGAATCTGTATTTCATAGCGGGGACGACCACGATTATTGTGATTACACCCATTCGCTCCCATACGACGACGACCAGCCGATGTCGCCCACGGACGTGCGTGAAATCAGTGTCAAATCGTTCTCCATGGCGATGGGCGTCCGCCGGCCGGGCTTCCACCTCCTCACGCTCTTCAACCCCGACGCAAGCACCGCAAACCCAATCGAGAAGGCAACCTTCGCGGACGCTGCTTGCCTCCTCCCTGACCAGATCCGGATCTACCTCGGATTCTATCTGCCGCTGCTCGCCATCAGCGTCCTCATAGTCCTGCACTACAGCGCGACGAGCGGTCCAGGTAGCAGCAGCAGCGGTGCGAACAAGGGGAGAGGTGGCATGCCGAAGCGCGAGCGGCCAGCGGCCATTGTAATAGAAGAGGGAAACGGGAATGGCAACGGGAACGGGTACATTCCCATGGGCGTGCGGAACGACTCGGACCTTGACCTCGCGCTCAACACCGCCGAGGGCGGCACCGCAGACGATGTCGAGCTCGTCATCCCCGACGGGCTGCCTGCGCCTGTCATCAGCCCGCGCGACTGGCGTCTGCCAAAGCTCTCGCCCCCGCCCACCGGTGTCGGTGTCGCGTACGCGCATGCTCCGCGGCGGCGCGCGTCGATAGGATGCGTGCCACGGTTCAGGTGGTGGCAGTGGCGGCGCTGGGGCTGGGGCCGCCGACGTGACAGGGACGCAGGCCTGCTGAGGCGGTTCACGGGCGACTTGTGGGCGGTCGCGTGGCCGGCGGTGATGATTTGTGTATTTTTGACGGTGGTGATGTTTTGGTAGTCGAGAGGGGTGAAAGGCTGGGAGGCGGTGTGGCATGCTCATACTTAGACTATTTTCTTGTTGCATCTGGCATTGACATTGGTATTGACATCGGCATCGGCGGGGTTTCTTGCATGCATGCTTTACGGCTCATGGACGGTACTCTACTATATACGCTCGCGTAGACAATGGCATCTAGTTTCGTCGCACTGGCTTCGAGTTGAAATTGTATTATGCACGTAGTTACGATCCCTCACATCCGATGGGCGTGGCTCATTCACGGCATCTTCGACATCAAGGCAAGTTGATCATGCTTATACGCGACTTCGATCACTATGCCTGCCACAAATACGTATACCACAATCTCCTCTGAAATGCGAATAAATACCCTAAAGTCTATCCCTTTACTCTGCATCACTTTCGCTGCAAGTAGAATGGGTAAGCAAGCGAAGCACTAGCGCGTACTGTCAGAAGGACCTCCAAGAATAATCACAATCGCTAAACGTACGCGCTCATCACTGGGGGAAGACGCTAGAGAAGTAAAGCTTAGCGAGAGAGATATACATGCGGAGAGGACGGAACGTACTCAGTTGGAACCGCAGTTTGTCCGCCCGCAGTGCTGTAAACATCGGAACATATGAGCAAGAGGCCGGGAGTACGAGAGGAGGTGGGACTCACGCAGTTACGGTGACGGTCACCGATGTTGCGCACTGGCCGTCGCCTGCGGTACCCGTCGCTGTCGGGCTTAAACTGATGCACAAAATAGACATAAGGAATTTTCGTATATGACCAAATATTAATCCGGTACATACCTTGACCTACGAGACACATATTCATCCTGGGGTCAGGGGCACCTATCAGGTGCGCAGAGAATCACTTACGAAGATTGGTTACTTTCGAAACGTCAGCGGCTCGTTCGCCAAACATGAAGTCTATGCGGACACGTACAATCCTTTGCAAAGTTTGGAGCGGTCAATCACTTTCCCGTTCTTTCCGATGAACACGATGTCTGGCTGGGGAACGTGACTGCAATGGTCGAAATCAGCAGAGACACGAGAAGAGAATGTTGGTGCCTACGGATCTGTGCTGAAGCTAGAAACACTTGGTGAGTAAACGTCGATATTAGCCAGCATGATAAATGCTTACTTCTTGCAGAGCCCTGCGCGAGTCAAATTTGGAGGCAAGTTATTCTCTTGGGCAATGCTAAGTCATCCCGAGCGATGAATGAGCGGAAGCAGAATAGGACTTGCAGGATAGATTAGCTCACACATCAAGATCGGTCGAGTCGATAGGCGCAGCTGCTGAGGACGCAATCTGCAACCCGAAGAGAACGACAACGAAGGCACCGAGGGTGAATGAACGCATGATGGAGAGATTGGCTAGAAGATTGACGTGAACGTAAATGTGATCGAGAGAGCAAGGAATTCCACGAGTGACCGGCACCGAATGGAATGAATGAAAGCGGAGGAGCAGACCAGGCTGAGGACAAGATATCTTCCGTCGAGGATTTTATACTATCGCTGAATTTTCAAAAAAGCAGGACATCAGGATCAGCCGGAGGATCGTCGTCGAGTACTTGGCAGCATCGCTGATGTTGGATCCGCTAGAACTCGACGATCCTTGATAGTGCGAGAAAATCATCCTATCATTCGAGGCTATGGCCGGGCCGGCTATTGTTTCCAAGGAATCCCCCGGGAGAGCACTCACTTAGCGTGACAGTACTCTGCACGTTTCCGGTCCTAGATCATACGGCTGATTCCGACTCGGGTGGCGATGCTCCCAAGTGAGGTGATGCTATTTTTTCGTGCGACAATTGACGTGTCGGCCCCGATGCTCGTGCATGCGGAGAATAGCAGGATGCGGTAACCTGGAGCCAGCCCAGGTCTGAATTCCATGTCGTGTAGCCGGTTCATGGCCACACACGCGTCCGTATCTCGTTCAACTCGCAAGTATTGGCCCATCAAAGTGGGACCGAACTGACTGAAATTGGACTGGCCATCAACAGGCCTCGTGAAATCAATAATGAATATTATCTACGGAGAAAGCTACAAGACGAAGGAGTGTCAAGTTGAGCGACGAGAGACCACATTGTTTTGTGATTGAACGCACCGTAGCGCTCAGATACTAGAAAGCGAAAGAACTAGTCCCCGATGGCGAGGGAATAGATATCGTCTCGGTTGGACCGCTAGTGTAGAAAGAACCAAGCGCGAGGTCAATCGCACGCGCAGACCACATGATAAGGATGATCAAACGTACACAGTCACAGTAACGGTGGTCGGGCACTGGCAGCTACCAGGAGAACTGGTCGGGGTGACAGTGCTGGTAACGCTGCCATGTGGTGTCGTCAGTTTGATGTTACTAAGGACGGCGAGAAACGGCGGAGCACTCACATTACAGTCGAAGTGATAGGAACGGTAAAGGCGGAGACAGCTTGCAGACCGCCGAGAACAGCCGCGAAGGCAGTGAAGATGAACGGACGCATGGCTAGTAGCTTGACTAAAAATTGTCGTGACTGGTTGTACGGTGGAAAGTCTAACGAGACCTCGAAAGTGAGCCGGGGCGAAATGTCCGCCTCCTTGGATTTCCCCGGCCCTTTTATACACCTCATTGATGTTGCCGAAACGTTTCACGTCTCTTGATTAGGCAGCAATAGTATCACCACTCACCTCAGCTTCAACGCACTCTTGGATATTTGCCTGCCAGATGATTTCGAGACCTGTTCATTCGGAAATCTTGGTGAACAAGAAATTCGGCGGTCTCGCAGCGAGATGTCATTACAGGGGTACTACTGCCGCAGAAGCCGGCGGTGGGATTAGCATTCCTAAAAAGATCGCACCGGGGAAGACGCAGCTTGAAACAGGATCTATCGTGGATGGCTGATTATCAATGCGATGTCGAAGAAAATCCAGGGAATTCTCTGACCAGAAGGACGACCCACAGACCGCATAACCCCTGGCCAGCGTGTACGATGGCGGCACCAATTAGCCGCAAAGCAGGTACGATGTTTGGCGGGCCTGAACTCCAGTAGGTGTTTTGATTAAACGGTGAGTCTATGCCGGAGACTGGAACAGCGCGTCTCATGCGGTTTGTCAAGCGTGCTGGAACCGTCACTTCCGGCTTGACCTCAACTTAGATTTGCCACAAGGATGACCTTCACCGGAACTTCGACGACACGAACAGTGCGTGCAGCGTCAATCTATCGGAGAATGTTAAGAGGATCGTGATGGCCAGGTTGACTTTCAAGGGCCTTCGCTGGTTATAAGCGCTTTCGCGCCTTGCTCAAACCACATATATTGACCTATCACGAACACATACAATCTCCGTACCAATTCCCTCACGCGCTGTCGCTGGAGTGGAGAAAGTTTGTGAACGGAACGTCACAGTCGTAGATGTATAGGGAAACTTACATTATCGGCAAGATCCTGTGGTTGGTCGGAAGCGAGAGCGGGCTGGAGATTATCGGCGTGGGCAATGATATCGGGCTTAAAGGATCGATGGTGCTGGAAGAAATAGTTACGATGTGAGTGCTGGTCTCAATTCGAGAAATTATAGAGCATACGTAGCCTGAGTGGGATCCGCCGTGCCCCCAGTCCTGTGGCCACGAACGTCAGCATGAGTGTAAGTAGGGTCAAGGTGTGTCGTAAATTAGACTCACGCAGTCACTGTGACGGTCACTGTCGCACACTGTCCGTCGCCACCGCCAATGCTCGCGGTGGGAGCTGCAGTCGCAATGACGCTACGGAAGCAAACTCAGGATTGACGCTGTCTGGGACAAGTCAGGACTCACCTCGACCTATGTCATATGTGTTCACAAAGCCCATGAGAAAAAGAGAAGATAACTTACGAAGGAATGGGACTAGGAAAAGACGTTTCAGGATTACAAGGGAAACGGACAAAATATGGTGCACGCACAAGCCTTTGCAAAGATCTCCGAGATTAATTTGCTTCCCGTTCTTTCCAACGATAGCGATATCGGACTTGGGCCCTTTGCTATTAGCATCATGCGCGTTAGTGTCAGTAAAAGCAGGGCGACAAAAGGAGGAATATGTAAGCACATAAAAGGGTTGAAAGCAGGACTTCCGCAAATCCCTGTGCGGCTTTGGTTGGGGGGAAGATTCGCCTCTTGAGCGGCGCTATATTTTTCGGAGTATACGGATTAATTCCGGCGGAGGAGGGAGTCGAAAGCTAGGATGTGCTCACACGGCAGAGTCGCTAGTGTCTGTCCCGTTCACAGGCGCAGCAACGGCGGACGCGATCTGCAACCCGAAGACAACGGCCACGAAAGCATTGACGGCGAACGAACGCATGGTGGATGAATGGGCAAGGAGGATTGTCGTGAATGTGAGTTTAGTGGAGAGGGCAAGGAGTTCTACACGTGACCGGCACTGTAGATGGATTCGAAAGCGGATGAGCAAACCAGGCTGGGGATACCACGCGCTGCTCCATCCCCTTTATAGCTTTGAAGAATCGAGATCAGTGCTTACGATCGGCGCGGTACCCATTGTCCAGGCGGGTCTAAGTATAGAATCACTGATGTCGTCGAGACAGCGCCAACTGGAAATGATGATCAAAACTGGCAGGAGCGTTAGAGATACTTACTACTAAGACGACGCGTTGCTATTGATTACCGCAACGATATGGTCAGCGCACACTTTCGTCGGACTGTGTGAGTGTATTGTCGTTGTGTTTGATTCCCGGAGGTCATTCGAGGATGTAGCTCGCTGCAAAACTTGCTAGACTACTCGAAAGAGGCCGCGAGTTAGCGCGGGCGTGGTCCATGACGACGTTCCTGAGGGCACTGCAGACTTTGCGACACGTCCGTGTGGTAACATAGCAGGAAGATGCGCATGCGTTGGACAGGGATGGACGAAGATGGATGACAAGACCACGCGTGCGCATTCTTTTACATCGTGCTTAGTCCATCGTCTCCGTGTCACGGGCACACGGTCTCAGTACTATTCAACTGAGCTGAGGCACAGTAGCGGCAGGGCCGCCCAGTCACGAGTCTGATAATCTCGGTCGTGATGGCATTCGCCATTAGCCCCTTCTTCTGTAGAAAAAAAGCCTCAGTCGGGAAGTGGAAAACGGAGAACTTCGCAGAGACTTACTCGACGTTGTGCTCGTAATATTGCTGCCAGTGAGTACGCTGCGAGCTTACTGGACGATAGACGATTGTCATAGGATCACGCACCGTACAGAGCTCGGATCGAGCAGGCAAAACTGCCATCGTATCCGGCCAGTCCATGTCGAGTGTCGCTCGCTGATTTGACGCGCGACGCTTGTATTTGAAAACTTAGGGGTAAGACATGCTTTCTTCTATATGGGACCCCTGTTTTGAAACACATTTTGAAGGAAGATGAGCGCCCCCATAGCACAGAAGATAAACTAGAGGAAAACCGAAGAGTCGCGTCGCGTTCCCATTCTCTTAGAATGTTGGGTTTGGGTTGTGTCGACCCTCCCAACACGTGAAACCACGTGATGTGTTCTAGGCAGGCCTATGAACAAGTCGATCTATGAAAGAATATAGTGTATTCATTATTGATATCTTTCAGTTACAAGCATGGCAAGTACCAGTACGATAGGTCAGGCTGTACGACTAGGGGTGCGGCTCTGCGATCTGTGTGTTTTTGGCATGCACCCAATACGGCCCATGCGCGGAGTACAACCCGAACATCATGCACTATTCAACGAGCTCAACAAACAGGGCGAAGTGTGTCGCGCACCCAAGCGTGGGGCGCTGGCTTTACGAGCGCGTCAAGGTCGGCATGCGAAATAAGGCGTTTCGTAACCAGCTACGGCAGCTGGAGTCTGCGCCTCCTTCGTTTCCCCTCCTCCCCTCCCCTCTCCCCAGTCGCTGAGAAGCCCGCTGCTTGCAGGCACGAGGAACTCCGCCTGCGCACGGCCCGATGACGCGTGGACGTCAGCGACGGGAAGGGGATTCTGCGGCCGAGCGGCCCACATGCGGGGTCGTGCCGG